>JAYJMA010150036.1:0-14448 GCA_036873895.1 Parotocinclus cabessadecuia | reverse complement strand
ATATGTATATATACCTGTGGCGTGTACACCGTTTAGTGGTGATGCACTGGTCTGACACCATGGTGACCCAAATTTCAGTCCCAGCTGGGATGTAGGATGTGTAGCAGACTCTAGCCCCTTTCTAAATTGAGCCTCAGCACCCCTAACAATAGCAAAAAGGATTGTTATTTTCAAACTAAAACTTGCCCCTTTGTACACAGTTTCATATCAGATCAAATTCAAAATCAGTTATAAAGCTTTATTATTATTAAGAATTACACATTGACGTGGTAGGGTGAACAGAGCTTTATGCAGAAATAAGGAAGTGAGACAGGAATGTACACATGAAGAAATACAAACCTCCAACACGCAGGAATAATAATTCCCATTGTAGCAGGCTATACAAATATCCATTTATAGCATTGTTTCACATTTTTAGAGCTCACCAAGTCCTTTAAAAGGTCACAACACGAAATAGAATTACTTAATGCAATTTATTTAATGCAATGTAATTAATGCTGGTTATTTATTTTCTTTAAAATGACCTCATAAGAACAAATGTAACCACTGATACATCCTGTAATGCCTTCTCTCAGTGCTGATGCAATAAAGACAAAGTGTTTTTATATACTTACTCAATATGTATTCTGAGATACTGATACTCCAATCAACTAGTAACCTTTAGAGATTAAAACATCTGTTTTCACTGAGTAATATTATTATTTTGTATAATATGTATGATATTTGACATTTGACACTCATAGATCACCTTATTAGGTACATCTCCTTGTTTCTATACTCACTGTCCAGGACTGTGTCTGGAACTGTGTCCTGGACTGTGGTAACCTAGTGTCTAAGGTACTGGACTCTGGACCTGATGGTCCAGGGTTCAAATGCCACCTCTGCCAAGTTGCCACAGTTTGGTCCTTAAGCAAGGTCTTTAACTCACGATTGCTTGAATTGTAAGACTGAATTGTTGACTAAATGTCATAAATGTAAATGTTCATCATTTTTGGTTGGTGGACGATTTTCAGTCCAGCAGTGACACTTAGGACATATCCACACTGATCGTTAAAGAACAGCACAAAGGGGATTAACAATATATTTAGAGAAACAGATTGCTGTCTCTACTTAATACAAAATGCATTGGAATGGACAATAAGTGTATAAACCAAAGATGTCGCTAATAAAGGGACTGGTGTGCATGCATTGAAGCAAAGTTATGATCCACTGTGGAAAATATTTTCTTTACTCATAATATGAAAGAATTGGGTTTATGGTCTTAGTTTGGGTCCACCGTTTGCAAATCAAGTTTCTGTTGATTGTCTTAAAAAAATGTTGATTATTTTAAAAATCACTTATGTTCTGGCACAAAATCTCATTTCTTGTGCTACACGGGTTAGCTACTCCATATGGCTGCTCTCTGCAAGGATTTCAAATAATTGAATACATAGTGCGACCATAATGCAGGATTAGAATCGCAAATGCTGCCAAAAACTGTGATTCTGAGAGTTACAACACTGCACTGCACAGTACTACATAACATGATATATAATAAGAAGTAGACATTGTTCAGGAGTGAACAGCGCCCTCAGGCGTATTGCCAGACAGACCAGAGCGTGCCCAGGGTGATGCTGTAGGCCAGCACGGCCAGCAAATACACCCTGAAGAGCAGCACATCCAGCACGTAGCCCACCTGCAGCCACTCCTTGGCAATGTCCCGGCATACCTGCCTCTTCTCCAGGTACTTCCGGATGGAGGAGACCTCATGCAAGATGTTATCCATGACTGGTGGTGTACTTTGCATGTCCCTCGAGGTGTCACAGTGGTGATTACAGCGCACTGCACACAGCAATGCAGAAAAGCAGATATGAGTTGTATCTAAATAATACAATATATACTGCTGAGGATCATTTCCTGCATGCTCACCTATGTTCATGTTGTTCTCTGTGTATTTCGGCAGGTCAGTTTCATGTGCCAGCAGAGAGCAGAACTTCTTGCTGCGGATACAGAGCAGGATGGTGGCCTTCTCCAGTACCAGGTACTTTACCCACTGGGGCACATGGGTCTGCAGGTCTTGTTTATGCACCAACCTCACGATCAACACTGTCTCAGTCAGGCTGATCACCAGCAAGGCCATGCACACCACAAAGTAAACACCTGAGACAAAGAGTATGTGCTTTAGGAGTGTAAAACGTCACTCATTGGATGATGTACATTCATATAGCAATAATGTTTAGAGCATTTAGCAGAATCTCTTCTCTGTGACTTCCTTCCTCATTAATAGATGTTTCCCCATGATAGCACAAATAACTGACAGCTCAAAAGCAAAAACCATGTTAAGGGGTGGTTTAGGAAAAATCTAAATAAGTAAGATACAGTGAAAGGAACAGTTATATGAATTAAATATGTAATATGTCAGCCCTTGTGTACGGGTGGCAAAGTGGTCAGCACTGTTGCCTCACACCCCCAGAGATCCCTAGTCGGATTCATACTAGACTGTCTGCGTGGATTTTGCACATGTTCTTCCTTGTGTCTATGTGGGTTTGATCCAACTGTAGGCAATCAGTTTACAATAATTTGACTTTACAATGGAAACCCGATAATACACATTAAGCCCGAACCTTTAGTTCAGATACTCAGGTACCCTGAATTGAGAATTTCACATATTTTCTCTGGGCAAGCTCTACACTGTGCAATAATCTACTACAGATGTGGGGCATCTGGACAACAGTGAGCTGACTGAGCTAATCAGCAGCGCCCTCAGGCCGCCAATGAACGAAATATTTTGGTTTTGTTTCTCACTTTTAATATATAATGTGATGAGTACTAATACATGTATTATATAAATACAGTATTATATAAAATACTTAACACTTTTGTAGAGCATTGTGTTAATGATTTAGTGTTTTAGGCATGTTTAAAATAAGCTACACCATGTGGTTCCCAAAGTAGCACGCAGTGATATTGCTAAATGAGGAATGTATGAGCCAGAAAAATCTAAAACTGATCAATTTAAGATACATAAAACATGTTGCTTGCGTTGCCCCTACTTGAGACTCTTTATTCAGGCTTTTTCACGTAAAGATGTTACTGAATTGCTATTGAATTTTTATTCTAAATGAAATTTACCAATCAGTGGGGTTCCAATGGCAGTGGCCGGCAGTGTGTCAGAGACTATGATGAGAAAGACTGAGTAGCCTAGCAGCAGTGTGATCTTGAATGATACTCTCTCCCCACTATCAGGTGGTAAGTAAAAGCCCACGATATCCATCACCATCAGGAATATGCTGGGCAGTAAGAGATTGACGGTGTAAAACAGAGGTCTGCGGCGAATCACCACCTGAAGGGGGTAGCAGGAGAAGAAATTCAGTAAATCGTGTGTTAGACTAGGTAAAATTATCACTAAATCATTTTCCATAGTTGCTTAATCCTGTTCAGGGTTGTGGAGAGTCTAACTGGCAGCACAGGGTGCAAGCCAACACGAGACAGGGTACCAGTCAATTACAGAGCACAGACACCCCCAGACTCACTCACACTGGAATGCTAGAGAGAGACTTGCTCCATATACTACACTATACACTATAGTTTTTTCATTCTTTCTAAACATATTATTCGATTCTACTGGAAAGCCCATAGAAGAGTAAAGTCTGTTGTATCATGGGGCCAAACTCCATACTAATACCCATGTTTTGAATGTAAACTTTTGGCTGTCCACAAACTTTTGTCTATTTAGTGTACTTTAGAGAAATACATGTCTTTGAAATGTGGGAGGAAACCAGAATACCCAGTGAAAATCCATGCTGCCACTGGGAGAACATACAAACTCTACACAGGAAGCAAGTCTCTGGAGGTCTGGAGTTACAGCACTAAGCACTTTGCCATGGCTCTGTCGATGTTTGTAGTCTTATCAACTAAAATGTCTTTCTTTTTGAGTTTTTTTTTTTTACTAGATTTGAATTTGACTAGACTTTTAATCCGGATATCAAAAACTTCTTTGCTACTCACATGGAACTTCATCTCAGCGTAGTAGTCGTCATTGTCCACGCTGAACGACTTGTATTTCGACAGGACATGTAGCAGCTCCCACTCTCCCTGGTTCATGAACACAGACTTATCCACCATCACTTTCTCAGGGCTCCTCATTAGTGTGATGTTGATGTCGTTAACTGCAGGACATGATATGCTAAATGTCAACTCATTCAGACTGATTCAGACTGCAGCTTCATGCAGTGAGATCTTTTACCTGTGCTTGGATAACTCAGTGAGCAATACTTCATTCATTCATTTATTCATTCGTTTAACTTTATTATTAGTCACGGTCAGAGGAAAATCAGAGCAAAGCTGGCATCCTTTATTTTTTAAGAAGAATTATGTTTTTTCTTCAAATCCAATCCAATTTTAGTTGATGTAATGTAGCACAGATTCCAAAGGAATGATTTAGACTTAGCAGATCTTATCCAGAGGGACTTACTAGTGTGGAGCCAGCTCTGAAACGTAAGGCTGCATTTCTGGACATCAAAGGGGAAGTTGTAGATGTTGAGAGAGCAAGCAGTCACCACCTGGATTGGTTTGTAGTTCTGAACAAGGCCATCGTTGCGCACGTACACATATGGAATGTCTGGAGATTTTCCAACATCCACACTGTAATTACAGTAGACAGTTGCAGAACATAAGCAAAACACAGATGGGTGCTGCTTTGCCACTAAACTAATCAAATACTAAGCTAATAAAAAACTAAAACTAATCTAATCAAAACAAAGCCAGTCAGAACCAATTGGGCGAAAACATCCGTGAATGCCAATGCCATATTTTGTCTCAGTTGAACTGTAGGGTGAAAAGAAAATCACACGGAGCAAATCCACCAAATCCATCCATCCCATGAACAGATATAATAAAATGGTTACTTCCTGTATGTTACATAATACTTTTGTAAGATACAGTATAAGGGAAATAGAGATTATAATATCACTTACTCGACACAAACTGCCAATGCACTAACAATACTCACAACTCATTGATGAGTATATCAGGAACCCAGATGTTTGCCGTTGGCATTGAGATCTGTCGGACATCATCAAAATCTTCTGGATTCCACATAAGGAATTCATCGTTCCATTGCTTTATATGACAAAAGAAAAGGTTCAATTGCACTTTTTGTAAAGTTATGTAACATCATAGAATAGTTTGTATAAAGCGGAGGCCAACAGTCTGCTGCTTAAAATGTTTCATTTTCTTGAATATGATCCAGTGTTTCTTTGATTGAAAATTAGTCAGAAAAACAATTTGTCATGAACTTTCATCCACAGTCATCTGACCTAATTTGAAAGATATGTTGTTGATCCTTTCACCTCAAAAGCTATGGTGATTATGATTTGTAATGAAATGGTAATGGGTTGGTTTCGTAATGAAAAACTCTGTCTTAATTTTCAAGAATAATGCAAAACAGAAGCAGGTTTACCAGTGATACTTTTGGTACCTTTCTTGTCTGTTAGTGCCTGTGAATGTAAAGGTAGTGAGTGTACTATTTTGGTGTTGATTTAGGACCAATACTTTAACCCTTGTGTGGTTGCTTACCTGTCTGTACCACACATACGTTGTCAGAACTTGGTTCTTTTCATCCTGAAATGAGCACACAGAATAACTTATCATACCTCTCTCAAAACAAATGTATGCTTCATGTATGATCATATAGCTGATTAGTTACTGCACTCACCACGTTCAGAATAGAATAAACCATTAAGTCGATGGCCACCAAGGTGGACTTCCTCCAGTCTTGCACTGGTCTCACTCCTTTTTTATATCCAGCACTTAAATACTCCGCTAAACGCACTAGAGTGGCATTAGCAAATCTCCCAGGGTTACTGCCCAGCCTTTTTACTAAAAGAGTGAGATGATATATAGGACTTAATGTGAATTCATAAAGCTGTAGGAACTCAAATTGCATTCTTTAAAACACTGAAAGGAAGTTTAAAGGTTCACAACTAACTTAATAAAATGTATTAAATACTAATTAAATTAAGTAATAAAGGATGAACTACTATGATTCAAAGTTAATAGAATTTTATAAAATGAAAATTCATATAATCTATATATATATATATATAATTACATTCTAAAAAATATAAAATATATACAGTGATTTGCATTTCATTGAGCGAAATATGTATTTGATCCACAGACCAGATAGATACTCCTAATTTCAACTGATCACCACATTAAAGACACCTATCTCAACTTGTCACCTTTATAAAACACACCTGTCCATAGAATCAATCAATCAGACTCCAACCTCTCCACCATGGGAAAGATGAAAAAGCTGTCTAAGGATGTGAGAGATGCAATTGTAGACCTGCACAAAGTTGCAATAGGCTACAAAACCATAAGCAAGAAACTGGGTGAAAAGGAGACAACTGTTGGTGCAACTGTGGGAAATGGAAGAAACACAAAATGACCATTGACGGCTCCAAGCAAGATCTCACCTCGTAGGGTAACAATGATCATGTTAAAAGTGAAAGATCAACCTACAACTACATGGGAGGAGCTTGTTAATGATCTTAACGCAGCTGGGACCACAGTCACCAAGAAAACCGCCGTAATGGATTAAAATCCTGCCGCGCCCACAAGGTCCCCCTGCTCAATAAGGTCCATGTGCAGGCCAGTCTGGAGTGGAGACACCTGAATGATTCAAAGAGTACTTGGGAGAAGGTGCTGTGGTCAGATGAGACCAAAACAATTCTTGTGCTTTGGGGGTGTTTCTCTGCTAGGGGCACAGGACAACTTCACTGCATCAATAGTAGGATGGGCGGGGCCATGTACCATAAAATCTTTAGTGGAAACTTTACTCCCTGTGCCAGGACACTTTTAAGGGGTCGTGGATTGGGTCTTGCAGCATCACAGTGACTCAGAACACACAGATTGCATTTTTTAAACACTGAAAGGATTTTTAAAGGTTCACAACTTGACAATGACTGAAAACATAAAGAAAAGGCAACAAAAGGAGCGACTCAAGAAGAAGCATATTAAGGTTCATGGAATGTCCTAGCCAGTCTTGTTTTGCTGGGGGATCAAATATACTAGTCACAAAATTGGAGGATACTTTAAAATAAAATATCATATAATTAAATATCCCCTAATTTTGATTTTAATGATGTTAAATCTCTGACTGTTAAAATAAACCTACCATTAAAATTCTAGATTGTTCGTTTCTTTCTCGGTGGGCTAATTTATAAAATCAGCAATGGATCAAATAATTAATTTCTCTTCACTATGTTTAGTCAGTGTTACATCCCAATACTGACCTCCAGCATATAACTAATTACATTATTATATATATAATTATTACAACCTATATGAAAATTATTGATCACAATTAAACAAATTCGCTATATTCCAATACATGCACAATATGCACCACATAAACAAACAATAACAGGTTTAAGACTTAATTTAAAAGCCTTGTACAAAATAGTTTACAGCATACCTATTTAGAAAGGATTTAATATTGAAATAAGATAAATAAAGTTGAAAATGATCATTAATCTTCTTCTGTATATTTCCAAAAACGCTGCATATTTTGGTATCATAAACTGTATCACAATTTTGCCCTTAGGAATGCATTGATAGTTATAGTTAGGACAATAGGAATAGTTTTACAAAAGTAATTTAGTTGGTAATGCTATATAGTCTAAATGCAATAGACCATATAACATCTGTCTAAGCAACAATTGGTCTACAGCAATGGTCTAAATGCAAAATATATATGTATTAAACTGGGGTTATAGACTGGAGAGTGGTAAACCTGGTACCTATGTATACATCTTGTAGATCTATAGCACATGTCTGTATATAATTAAACCATGTCTGTACATTTGTAAAGATACAGACACAGAAATGTCTCTTACAGTGCATACATAAACAACATGTCCCTATACTTTATGAGCACTACATTCTAATCTCACAAAGTCCTAGAGACAAATGAGCTGGAATGGCTTACCTGAGCCGGCTGTCACAGCTGCATGCACACACACACCGACAAGTGTCCACAATCCTAAAGTCTGCATGCTGCTCTAGAAACGCTGAATGAATGTCTCACAGGCTTATTGCTGGTTTGGTGATGATGGCTTGCTGGTATAGGATATCTGATGCACCTCCACTTTCTGAAGAGCTGAGCAATAGTTTACCATCAGCACTCAGTGCTACACTATATTAAACCCCACCTCCTCTGTCCTCATGCAGCTGAACAGGAGGAGATGGTTAGGATAAGGATTTTGTACATGGAGTTCAATTCTTCAGGGTTATTTACAGAGAGTAAACTATTTAATGCGTTTATACGGACATTGAGATGCATTTAGTTTGCACTTTGGGGATCAAAACAATTTTGTCTAGCTCTGTTTTGTGGGGAGGATTATAAGAAGTACCAAAAAGCAAGCAATACAAGCTACATGATAGCTGTGTTATGATGTGCTGTGACCAGCAGTTCCTGAGAATCTTGGTCTAAACCTAAAGGCCTGGCTTGCAGCGTGAAGGTTGGACAGTTTGGTTATGGGGCAATCTGATCGACTGGTGTCTATCTAGGTTTGTCAGCACTCAATGAATTGGCTGCGGAAGATTTTTTTTCTAAAAATAGAAACATAAATCCATTTACTCTCTCAGTTTAAAAGGACTCACAGACAGCACAAACACAAAGACAACCTCCAAGTCCCATACCTTCAACATCTTACATCATTGTCTACTTTTTCTTCTTTACAAAGACTAATGGAAAGGGAAAACAGGATGGCCTGGTGACTTATCTTGCTTGTATCATTCTCCGATAATCACAGTGTACTTTGGGAAAAAAACAGAACATTATATTTAAATATCTTTCTCTTTATATGGAATATAATCTCCACATTTTCCTTCTCCAAAGTCAAAGCTACTATTTAATAAGTCAAACATTTAATACAACCCTTGGTTTAAAGTACGGAATGACCACACTTAGATGTTCATCCAACGTTTAGCTTTAGTTTCAAGGATTTACCTTAGATTTTTAAGGATTTTGTCTTCCACTTGACCTGATGATTACTGATTATTTGAATACCATTAAGTAAAATAAAAGCTAAATATTTGTTTGTTGTCCTCTGTGATTCATATATTTTCTACAAAGTAAAACAGCTGGACGGAACATTCTCTAAGTGTGGTGGTTCTATTATTTTTAAGGTTGTACAGTCTGTGCTGAACACATAATGAGCCCCATCAATATCATTAAAATAATGACAGATATAACAATTCTCAGTAAGCCTGGAACAATTTAACCCAATCAATCCACTTATTGAGCTCATTTAGAATACCATCATCTGATCTGATCATCATACTGTCTGATCTTCACAATACATTTTTGTGGATTTGCATAATAGGGCAAACAAAGGAGCTGTCAGAGGACCTAAGAAGAAGACTTAATGATACTCATATAAATTAATATATAAAGATTTTAGGTAGTTACCTCTAAGCGAGAGATTGTTGACTATTAGACATGCCTCTACAACACTTAAAGTCATTTTGCCAAGTGGGCAACCTGAGAGAGGGAATGCATTATTGCAGTGAGTGAAGCAGGATGATCATTTCGACCATCTGGGCCATTCTAACCTAGCTGTGAGGCATTGGGAGTAGGGGTTCCATGAGGGCATGTACAAATGATGAACAGACTCTGGACAGCTCAGACAGACAACCAGTAGAAAGAATTGTTTGATTCTCCAACAAGCACAAGCAGGTTCCACAGTTTTGTTGTCTACCATCCAGACACAGGTGGCACCTTCACTGCACACCCCTTTCTCTGCCCGGAACGGTTCCAGGTGCTTAGCAGAAAGAAAACCATTATTTGTTCTGCCATTGCAAATAAAAAACATTAACACTTGATATTTAATATTAATGTTAAATATATATGAATGGAAGACTTTGCAAGTTAAAAAGTTCTGGGAGGTAAAACCAACTATTCTGTAAAATACTAAAGCCATTCAACAGCACACCATTTCAAATGAGCTTGATGAATTAAAGCAGTAATATAAACTGTGCTGCTGTTGCTAATGATTTTTCCCACACCAGCCTGAATATCCATAACAGCCACTTAACCCGAGTCAGATTTCTTTCAGAGTTCAAGACAATTTCCATGAGCACTTACTACATTAAACTGAGATCCTATACCCTGGCCTGCCATGATGAGACTTTATTAGCTCTACATTAGTCAGTTGATTAGATTTGGGCCAGGAAAATATTACCAGAAATTTGTTGGGTTATTCAATTAGGCTTTCTCTTTGTTCAGGACGACCAGTGCTGAGATAGCGTGTAATCAGAACTAACTGGAGGAACCTGCATTTGGGTTATCTTTCAGTGAGCATGATATATGATGCTCTTACTGTAAAACTATGCCATGATCGTTAGCAATCGCAATTATTAATACCATAGAGATGTATGTGACAGGCTTATATCTCAACATGGATCAAAACCTAATTACTCCATCTGTCATTTTCCACCTATTATCTAGAGACATCTATGGATCATTCTTTTCCAGACTGGTCTGCATCGAGTTGCCCCATACAAAATACTGCTGGATCATTCGTAAATTCCTCGTTCACCTTTAAATAAATATCATTTTGGCCCCTATTAAGTTGCCACAACAATGATGTTGTAACAACATCACCACAGACGGAAACTGTCACTCTGGATGCAAAAGGAATACAAAGCGATAAAAAAGAAGCATTTGATCTTTTTTATAAACAACAATATCAGAGAAGCAAATGATAAGTCAAAGAAAGTTTTTGTTAATGCAAATGAGATGCAAAAGCGACCAAACTCATTAAATTCGTTATTTATCTGCTAAAGAACCGTAGAACCCGTAGAAGGTAAGCTGAGCATCGTCATTGAACCCGTGATGAGTGTTAACTTCTGTTAGATACCGAGATGAGGTCCTGCACCATATAATGGTATCCTATACTGGAGCAGGAACAACTTTTTTTTCATGGACGATAATGGAAGGTCCCACCATGTACTCGTCAACAACAAGCGAGGCAGGAATCAAGTACATGGACTGTCCTTCATGTTCTCTATAACTGATTCCCGATGAACATGTTTGGAATGTACTGGGAAGATGTCTGGCAAACTGCTCAGTGCCTCCCACAACAGTTCTTGAGCTGGAAGTTGCCCTGGAGCAGGAGTGGCAGAGGATCCGACAAGAACCGCTGGACAGTCTGATCCTGTCCACGCCCCATCACTGTTGGTGTGCTTTGGCAGTCTTGTATGACCTTACACCCTACTGAACACTCTCGTGCAGTTTAACATGCTTCTGTTAAGTTCACCCCCATGAATATATCACTTGATTGATGTAAAGTGTCCTTGGGTTTGAGAAAGGCGCTATATAAAGTAAACTTTATATGTATATATATTATATAAAATTATTATTATTTACTTGCTAGTCAAGCACAAGAATATAGTTTGCATCTCATTTGCATAATTGAACAAGTTTCTTTAACTTTTCATTTGCTTTTCTGATCTTAAATACAGTAAACAAAAAAAAAAAGTTTTAATCATTTCATAGTCATTTTAAAATACCCCCTATTGTTTGTGAGCAGTGTCTCCCATGTTCCAACTTTTAGGTTTCCAGTTATGTCTGGGGACCAACTGAGCACAACCTGACCAAACACAGTTATGGATATGCATTCCATGGTCCATTATTCCAAATACCGGTCTTATGTTTCATACATAATGTTGATGGATATACTCTGTGCTATACATTGTTATACTTCCCTCATAAAAAACAATAGCAATACTGTCAGGTAAAAAGTCCATTTTTATTGAGTTCCAGATTTATGTACTTATTTTACCTATAGTACTAATAAAATAAAAGCTATAGTTGTAATAAAACTGCATTAATGTATTCTTAAGAGTCACTGAATTGACATTGAAGACTGATTCTTGATTAAATGTCACTATATTTTGCCCTGGATGCTTACTGACATCCAATATGGCCAAAATCTGTTATATTAGTAAGTACTGACTGACCAAACCCTCACACATAAAACCAAATCAAAACATATCATGGCTGTTATAACAGGAATAACCCAAAGGCAAATAACATAGATAATGTGTATAATGGTATTTGTGATAACACAGCCTCGTGTTCTTTTGGGTTTTTTTTTACAAGTTTTACAACAAAATAAAAAAATAATAGAAATCAAAGGAGCCGTGAAATTCATACTGAATATGCTTTATTACTGCTAATATATTTTGCCAAAATGTAGGTTGACCACAAATGAGTTGTTGCATTGCAACAGTAACAATTCCCTAACACATTTCTTAACACAGTATGCTACCAAAGGTTTACATAACACTAGCAAATAATGTTGTTAGGGTTATTCTGTACATGCCATATGGTTGTGTGCATAAAACTTGCCATTACTTGGCAACATGTTAGTGGAGTGATACTGTTTTTGTGTGAGAAAGCCTTCTGAGGACTCCAAACAGATTGTAAGGTCAAAACTAGTTATTGTTTAAAACCTCATTTATCACCCCTCACTTTAATCATTCAGAAAAAGGATAACTGTATACTCTGCGTTAAATTTAGATTTTTTTTTTCTTTTTCATTATTGGTTATTTAATGAACGCTACTACAAAACTGACTGGCAATGATTACATTTATTACATTATATTACATTTTATACCCTTATCCAAAGCACCCTACAACTAACACATTAATACAAGGTGCAATTTAAGCAACCATGGGATAAATACATAGCTCAAGGGTCCAAATGTGGCAGCTTTTCAGTGCTGGGACATCAACCCTGGACTTTCTGGTCTGTATTCCAGTACCTTGATCGCTGCTCCTCCACAGCGATGAATCGTACCTACACCATATGGTCCCAACAAGTGATGATTCACTATAGGCAGCCACAAAGGGGCAACTTGTCCTTATGCCACCACAAGGTGGCCTTGTTACACAGCTCGAATCTTTACCCTGTCGGATACAAACCAGAATGGCTCAGCATTGTTAACCAAGTGACACTTCATCGCTACATAGTACAGCTTCCCCTTGGGGCAGCCAGAGGAGCATAAGACATCTCCCATTGGGCTTTCCGCCATTTAAAGGCAAAGCTTCTCTTTTCTATTAGTCCATGTCCTATCCCAGTTTAACCGGGCTCCATACTGGTTCTTCCATCTATGATAAAGTTCTGATTCCGAGCACCTGCCTGTGCGCAGCCTGCCAGGGGATTGCCTCTTCCTTTGAGTCTCCAAAGTTTGTTGAGATACCACAGCATGGCAGTTAAGTTTGAAACCTTTTGTACATCATCTTTTCTAAGCGAAGACCTAGACATATCATATCAAAAATGCGTTGCAGCCATTTAACAAGGTTACATATCTTTTGCAATGCATAACATTTTTTCTCAAACATTTTACTTTTCAATTACATGCATGTACATTATTTCTAAAATCACTGTTAAAAATGCATTTGGTCAATTCCATTATATTTAATAAAGGTATTTTAGCTTAATTCACGTTAAGACAGGGTGTGAGTGAATTAAATATGTTAATATGTAAACAATACTTATTTACTAGTGTTTTCCATTATGTATTCACTCTGTCAGTTGTCTTGTTAAAGTCTCAGGCTGAACTCCAGCTTCTCCACAGCAGCATCAGCGTACTGGAGTAAACCGTGAAGATCAGCAAGTAAATGCGAAACAGGAACCTGTCAACTTTATAACAAAGTGCCAGCCAGTCTCTCTGAGCCATGCCTTCATCTTCCTCCTCCTGCAGGGACAGCTTTAGGGATACAAGCTCCTGCAATATTTTTTCTAACTGAGGGGTGCTGTAGTCCAATTCTCTCAGAGATAGCAGGTCCGTCTCAGGGGACAGGTCAAATTCATAACCTGAAAGTAGAAGACAAACATGTGAAATGCTGGTGTTTAAAATAGCATTGAACAGAAAGTGAGCACTCACTGAAAGAGGCATCCATTGTGGTGTGGTTTGAACGCGCCTAAAGACATTGTCTGCCCTGATGTTGAGTTGCAAGGAAAGTTTGTGAACTCTTAAGGATTATCCAGAAACTCCAAAGAGTCTGAGAGAACAAAGGTTGGATAGATATTACCTATATGAATGAGTAGTTTTCACTGGCGAGTCATAGACATAGAGTGTATGAATAAATCATAAAAATGGGTACTGCTTTTTTATTCATGGAAAAAAGCAAAGGGCAATGATGATCAAATTGGGGAAAAGCAAGGAATTAGTGCCCCAAAAAATGTGGAAATTCTTCATGTCTTTCATAGATATAGATTGTTGCATTTAAAAAAGGTCGTCCAATTCCTTCGGCTCAATGTTTTCCAGGGGTCTTGGGGTGAGGATCCATAAATGAAAAATTGAAATTAGATCAATCAATACCTCCAGAAAATCTGGTTACAGTTATCTGGTTATCTCAGTACTCCTGTTTAAATCTTATTAACAGGA
>JAYJMA010150025.1:0-14449 GCA_036873895.1 Parotocinclus cabessadecuia | reverse complement strand
AAGTCCATAAGGAAAGTCATCACACCCTGTCAAAACGATTGCCTTTTAGAATTTACAGCCTGGATAGTAAAGCAAATGTAAATAACTTTTCATAAATATATTTCTATAGCTTTAGTCAACAAAAAATAGACGGGCCCCTTACAAGTAACCATTGTAAACTTTCTCAGGTACAACCAGTCACCTTCCAGATCACACATCAGGCCACCATCTGGCATGAACTGTACTGAATAGTTCCTTGTGGATTCCACCATTAGTTGTGCATGGGAAGGTACTTATACAAGTGTCTTGATGCATGATCAATACTCCAGGTAAGTCAAGCCCAGAAAGCTGAATCAGTTGAGATGGACACAAGGATTTTTGGGAGAAAGCTTTCTTCACTCTATCCATATGATTAGTTCAGTCTGCTTTCATAAGAGCTCTTATAGGATTAAGTCCTAAAAAAGTATCATATCAGGTCACCACAGGACAGCTGTAGAGCCATGAATGTAGCATAACAAATATGTTCATTTAAGGTACTGGACTACTGACCAGAAGGTTAAAGGTTCAAGCCCTTAACCTACAATTGCTTAGGTTGTACATTGTAAACATGTAGCTGTTTTAAATTGTTCTGGATAAGCCCGTTTGCTAAATTCTGTGAATGTAAAAGTATGTTCGAGTTCCTCGTACAGCCATTAATTAGCATAACTAATACATTCATTTTGATTCATTTGCAATCCAGACAGACTTTGTAAGGCATTGTAAGACATGACAGTAGGAATTATTCCAAGAAATGTCACAAATATTGTTTGTTATTTGGCTTGTTTAATGTCGCTATCAGCATCTGTGGCCATTTCAGCGGCACACACAAGGTTATCTCAAGACTAGTCAGATATATACTCAAGTCAATTTCAATTCAACTTAATGACTTAACCTAACGTGCAATGACTTTGGACTGTGGCAGGAAATTAGGAGTAAACCCACACAGACATTGGCAAGGCATGCAGATCCCACACAAAAAGGACCCACTCCACCCTGGGATCGAACCCAGGACCTTCTCGCTGTGAGGCAGCAGTGCTACTATACAAGATAATCATTAATTATACATTAATGTGACTATCTGTAAGACACAAACAATTGCTGAACATTGCTCCAAAATATTTAATAGATCAGAGTCTTTGACTGCGTTATACAGATATGAATCGCTATCATGTCCACGATACGTTCTGTGAATCAGAACGATGCTGCCCGAACATCATATTATATACTTATAATGATCCATATTTTTTAACTGCCAATATAGATAGAGATTCTAATACAGGTATTTTTTACTTTATTATTATTATTATTATTATAGTTGGTACTGTGTAGGGTTGGCTAGTATTTCTATTGAATTCTATTGATTCAGATTCTTCAACAGAGTTCCAATTTTCAATTCAAAAATGGTCCAAAAATAAAGAATAAAGATATTTCCCAAGAAATTAAGTGGCTTAATGTTCTAAAGTATTGACATAGTACCTCATGTTATTACTTACTTTCAATTTAAATATTTATCATTTGTAGTAACTGAGATAAGCTTTGTTTTCCTACAGCGTGAATTGAGAACAAGAGGCCAAGACAATGTGCGTTGTCGAGTTGGACTACGCCATCTTGTTTATTATGACATCTAACACAAAAGCATTTTTGAACACCAGTGGGCAGCATACATCACGCTCACAGACATTTCCTGTTTTCTGAGAGACTCCTACTAAGACACAAGAAAACGTACACAATATTTACACAAGTCAAAAGTACCTGGACTTTCTTGAAGATGATTTTGTCCCACAGGCTGTTTCTCCTCATGATTCCACTCATCATCTCGGCCTCCTTCCGCTTGAAGGCAAATTCCAGAATCCACTTTTTCAGAGGAGTGTTGGCCTGCCCAAGGATCTGAGACATGCCAAAACATGCGGAGTATTCATTTTTACATTCTAGCACAAATAATAATGACATGATTATATACATAAGTTCACTAATTCGAACCTTGTCGAACATTCGGTTGAGCAGACGGGGAACGACTGGGAAGACTGTGGGTCGCAGGGCGATAAGGTCATCCATCAGGGTGCGAATATCTCCCTGGAAATAGCCGATACGACCCCCATGAATCAGCATGACACCCTAAAGGAGACAAAAAACATGAGAAAGCATGCCAAATGCTAGTACACTTTTCACAGAATGCGCATGGGGGTATAAACTTGCTCTTCTTTATGCTCCGACACTGCTTCAGTTTTTCCAGTTCATACCTGTACTACTCGTTCAAACATATGTGCAAGAGGTAGAAAAGAGATGTGCGAGTCACTGGAACTTAGAGGACAGCTGATCTGGAAGGCACAACAACAACAGACAGGATCAGTCACAGCATGTAGGATTAGACAAACAGTCAATTACGTCATGGGTTGAATGAATGTAGGCCACAATTAGATTTGTTGGTTTGAATATTTGGATACATCACTCTAATTTTTTTATTCTGCCATCTTCCTTCAAATCGTTGTGAGCTTTAGCATCAAATAACCTCACACCAGATACTAAAAGCAAAGGTTCACATACTGTTGCAACTCACAAATATGTAATATTGGATCATTCTCCTCAATAAATAAATGGCCAAGTATAATCCTTTTGTCTATATACTAAAAGTATATCCTTTTGTTTAACTGGATTCTCTATGTAGGACTTGTGTGAAAATCTGATGATGTGTTAAGTCATATTTATGCAAAAATATAAAAAATTCTAAAGGGTTCACAAATTTTCAAGTACCACTGTATGTAATCTAAAAGGAAACTAAGACTTACGCACAGTACTGTACATCTAACTAGGTATGAAACGACTTATTTTGGGTTTGTTCTCACATTCTTTACCTGCCCTGCATTTATCAGTCATTTTTTGTCAAATAAATAAAAATACATTAAAAAAACAGTATATTTAATGCATCAAATATATATAATTTAATAATTGCATCTAATTATTCAACGATTTTTTTTTTGCACCAGCAATTGTCTAGATTCTGATTGCTGATTGCTGATCCTGTCTGCTGAACCCTTTTCCAAGAGGAAGTGGACACAAACCCCTCACATCAAAGCAACAGTGGATAAAGAATAAACTAGACTTTAAGCCATAACACCAGGAGCATGATGGGAAATAATCTAGTTGAAGTTGTGTAATTAGTGACCCTTCAAAATTCCCAGTCTTTGCAAAATCACAGCCCATGACTAGACTGGCACTAAAAGCCCAAATTGTCGTTAGACGTGAGAGGAAGTCAGACTGTAGTCTATTAAAAGTCTTTTCAAAGTCGTCTAATGTATGGGAGGTAAAAGTCTTAAACATTTTTAATCTGTGGTTTTTATGATAATTCTCACACATCTCTGGTCAGTTTAAATCCTCAGAAGTACCACTGCCATCTTTTCCAACACAAATGATTGAAATGTATTCTGTCACACATGCAAGTGCATTTAAATAAGAACAAAAATGTGTATA
Organism: Parotocinclus cabessadecuia; assembly: GCA_036873895.1. NCBI lineage: Eukaryota > Metazoa > Chordata > Actinopteri > Siluriformes > Loricariidae > Parotocinclus > Parotocinclus cabessadecuia. The sequence goes on along the minus strand of JAYJMA010150025.1, from coordinate 10,963 downwards.
TTTAAATTCATTAACTGCAGCTAATCAGAAAGAAATGCACAACTACATAAGCTACGGTGTGCAGCAAATGCTAATTGCAGTCTATAGAGGAATGTGAGAAGAGCCTTTTCTAAATTCACCTCTGTAATCTTGATGAAGCCAGAAATGTTGGCCACAATGTTTCTGTGGGTGAGCATTGCCCCCTTTGGGTTTCCTGACAAACAGAAAGAGAGAGAGAGATCATCCAGACAAGAACGAGCTGACAAAAAACACACAAAGATGTATTTGTATGTACACACCTGTAGTCCCACTGGTAAAGCAAATAACTGCTATGTCATCAGGCTTAGGAGGCTATACAGAAAGAAAGAAAGTCACCCTTAGAGAATGGTCATACAAATGCAAACATATTTAGAGAAATGAGAGCAGAATTGCAATTATTCCGTGTAAAACAGAGACAGGAAGAGACTGCAGAGCTCACTGTTGGTTGTTGCCGATGAGCTTGACCAAGATCCTGGAGAAACAAGAGAGGCAATCACATATACAATAAATAAAGGGTGAGGTGGCTGATGTGTAAACAAACTAGAGATGCACCGTAATTGTAGCCAACGGAAATTTCATCTGAGAACACCACTTTAAGCTTTGAGATGAAATTTCAAATAAACATTTCGACCAGAAAATGTTAATGTCAGCCAGAAATGTCAGAGATCAAAGACTGGATCAGATCACAAAGAAATAAGCAAGTTGGGGGAAACTGATTTCTAGAAAAGCACCATTTGACTGCCCAGTGACTGAAATAGGGCAGTTTTTAGCGTTAACGACTACAACCAGTGGTCGGATCAGTCTCATGTAATCGATTCTGTTCTTTTACTAACTTTAATTCAGAATTAAATTTCTATATACATGGTGCTTTAAACATAGCTCAGCCTCTCGATATGTTTGTTTATGAACATTTAGCATTTTCAAACATTTTTTTATTGTAATATCTGTTTTACAAGCCAAAAAAGAATGCTCTAGTGGTTTCCCCAAGTCAAAAAAATATATAAAATGCTAATAAAATATCCTCTGTTGTGTGTAGTGCAGTTGTAACTGCTGCAGGACTGTGGGGGAGCAGTATTTAAGGTAGAGGACAACTGACCAGAAGGTGGAGGTCTCAAATACCAGAACTACCAAACTACCACTGCTGGGCAACTGGACAAAGCTCTTAAGCCACAATTGTTTGGACTCTACACTACATTTTTACAAGCTGCCTTACAAGTGGCTTCAGATAAAGGCATCTGCTAAATGCCCTAAATGTTCATTAATATCATTGAATAACATTGATATTTTTATTCTGTACTCCTGAATTACACTGTGTATCCAGGATGTGTTTTTCTCCTTCAAGTTTCTGCCCTTAAAGATATTTAGCTCCATTAACCACAGTATTTCAGATTCACCTCTGCATCCTTTAGGCTGATCATCTCCACTCCACATTTCTGAGCTCGGGCCGCCAGCTCGGAGTCAAACTCCTCCATCATGATCAGCCTTCGTACAGAGTGCTGCTTGCCATCCATACAGTCCAGCAGCAGACAGGCCTTTGCTGCTACATCACACACCACTGTAGTGATGCAAGCTGAAGAACACACAGACATATTCCTCAGTTCCTCATGTGCAATAAAATACCAACCGATGAACAAAAAGAAACAGTCCTAATTTTAATAAAATGTACAAACATTTCTTTGAAATTCATTTTAGCAATAAAGCTGCATCTTATGGACTCTTAGGGAGATTAACATTAATGAAACAGACATAAACATTCATTTAAAACAGACGTTATATGGATTTGAATAGTGTATAGTTCAGTTGGATATACAATGCAGAAAATCTTTTATTCCAAATGCTTTTAGTTACAAACATGTAATGCAAATGTTTATGTACAAACTGCAGTATGAAGCCGTTTGGCAGTTTGCATCATGTGTGTGATCAGCCTCTTGTTTAGTTCTTTATTCTCACAATTTGAAGATTGATTTAGGAAGCAAATATCAGTTATCAAACATGTCTTGGCTGTTTCTTTATTACTACCACAATAGCAAAGTTGGACAGATGTACACTGGTGAAATGAATGCTCAAACTCTAAATAGGCGAGATAAGTTGCTGAACATACTCTTGTTGATGATGTAATCGATTGCTTCAGTCCCCAGTGTGTCATAGAGAGGTACTGATACTAGTGAGTATGTGTAGCAAGCCAACTCTGCAACGGTCCACTGTGAAGAAAATCATCGTTATTATTATTAGCATTAGGAGTAACAGAATATACAGAAAACAGTCAAGTACGTAAAATGCTCATATCAAATTTAAATAAGTAAATAAAAAATTGTGTTTCTTACATTCACTGACTTTTCATTGCAGGCAGCATAAACACAAGTATGTCATGAGCCAGATATTTCATCTTTTGTCTGTACAATTTAATTTCATTTGTTAATAAACATCCATTCCTGTATTTCAGGCCTGCAACATATTCCAAAAAGATTGGCATGTGGCAATTAGGGCTAGCAATAAAACATAAATAAATAAGTAATTAAATGATGTGCTTTCCAACATGATCTGTCACAAGGTGATTGTACAAAATATTTTTGTACCAAATACTATGATTTAATTCAAACATACTTCCTGTACAGGAAGAAATATGCAAATACCTTTTAATTACAAACTTAAATGAATGTAATTAAAAAACATGAATTTGTTGACCCATTTGAGATACTTTGCTCCTCAAAGTCTTTCACAGACACTGCTTTTGTACAAACTCATGATTATAATTACCTGTTTGAAATCACATCATATTTTGTATGTTTGGGGGTTTTTTTTACCTCATTACTAACCCTACATTGACCACTTTCCGACTTTTTTAGGATTCCTTTTTTTTGGAGCTCTGGAATGGATGGAATTGATGTTTATTAAGAAATTAAATGATGCTGAACAGACAAAACATGAAATACTGTACAAGACACACTGCCCCAACATTTTTTTAGGTTATATATTTATCTGGACAGAAAAGGCTGAATCAATCATTTATTCCCTGACACTTGTTTCTTTTATCATGTCTGATGGGATTCCATCAGCGTCTTCAGATTGTAGCCACACTTTTATTTCCATTTACATTACTTTGTAGATGCTTTTCTTCTGAGAGTCCCACAGTTAAAGATTAAGAACATTAACATCCAATGGCCCAATGGTGGCAGCTCTCCAGATACTAGAATTTAAACTAACAACCTTCCAACTAGTCTTCACCAATAGTATGCTAAGGCTAAGGACTCAAACCCAAATTTGTCCCAGCTGGGCTCTTAAACAATACCCCTTTCCAATCTCTGGATATACAAAAAATATATATAGTTGTACCATACAGTACAATTACATTTATGTTAATTAGCAGATGCCCTTATCCACAGCGACTTAAAATTCATACAGTCTTACAATCCAAGCAATTGTGGGTTAAGGGCCTTGCTCAAGGTATAGGGCCTTGCTCAAAACACTAGCAGCTTGGCAGAGGTGGGATTTGAACCCTGGACAATCTGGTCCATAGTCCACCACAGTCCATAATTACATTGTTTATGTCTTATGATAGAAAATCTTTTTGCAGTTTGCTGGTGGCTGTGACAAATTATTGTCCACAAAGCTAGTAATATATTTTGTTGTAAATTATTGTCATATCCTAAGAATTAGAGGATTGCAGATAATCAGTTAGTTCAGTTCAGAAACACAGTCCAACTTTGTAGATTGGATACATATACGTTACTCATCCCCACAGGCGGTCAATGGTTTCAGATTTGCAAGGTTCAACATAGAGCACAGGTGTAGGCAGGGGTGCCCTATGCAAGCCCTTTTAATTGCAATTAATATTAAGCCTTTTGGGCCAAAAAAGTAGGCAAACTGTATGATATACCACATACTGTAATTATAAAAAGTCTATTGGCTGTACTGGCAGACAGATGGTGGAATTTCAGCTTCCACTGTATGTCAGAACTTCTTGCTGTCTTCAATCTGCATGTAAGCAAAGACTGATCACAAATTTCAAAAGCTCTCTTTTGTGCTCCCTTTCTTTCTTACGGTTTGTTCTTTAGCCTACATTGCCTCACAACATGGATTTAGCTGAATGGTGTTCTTGAGTTGTTTCTGCTAGCATGAGGTAATGTCTACTAAGTGCTACAAAGCACTTCTGTAAGTCACTCTGGACAAGGGCATCTGCTAAATGCTGTACATTTTTTATGCTGTTCACTAGACCTCTGCATCTCACCTCAGGTCTGTTCTGAGAGAAGATGCCAATGTACTGGTCTCTGTCCTTTGTATGGCCAAAGTGCAACAGTGCTGATCCCAGGTTCTGAGCTCTTTCTGAAACCTTAGAGAAAAACAATAGCCAAAATAGAAAAAAGACTGGTACACAATGACATGTGATCTACAAGACTCAAACAAACCCAGAACAAACATGTTATTTATATACCTTTTCCTGACTGTACTGAGCACAGTGTTAAAGCATAATTACAATACATTTGTAATGGTACAGTACTGTGAATTAGTCATACATTAAGCTTGCACTCCGATATTCTAGTTGTATTTCAGATAAAGTAAGTCTGTATATTTTCAGTTTCAGCTCCTATTATATTACAGCAGCCAAATTATACTCCACTCTTAATACCATTTTTACGAAGCAGACAACACGCACAACCAAGGACAAATTAGGAAATTAACATATTTAGGTTTGTAACATGAATCACATATCATTTTTTTAATGAACTACTCATCCGGTCACAAAGAGTAACCCCAGTCATCCTGTGTAAGAAATTAAACTTAGTTTGGGTGTTGACCAAAAGACAACAGAAACAACACTAAGTGAGGATAGGAACATAGACTGGATGGTTTAAAAAAAAAAAAAAACTGGCCCCTCAAAAAGTTGTGAAAGACAAAAAAAAAAATGGTATAGTGTTCCACAGCCTGGGCTTCTTGTCCCTTCTGAATCCTAAGCGAATTGAAGGCTGAGGGGCCTATCTAAGGCAACACCAAAGAGGCGGGTTAACCAGACAACCCCAACCCTGACCAGTGCCTTCAACTTCTCCGCTCTGAGCTCATTCAGCCCTGCTGCCTTACTACTACAAAAGTTTCTAACCATCCTACTGATTTAAGCATCAGTAATTAATGCCTAAAGCAATGCACTGTGCCTTCTTTAGCTACACGTCTCAGCTTAGTACTTCTGAGAATCTCCACACCCACCTAGGGTCATACAACATTGGGTAAAAGGAAAGAGCACTAGAAGTTTGGTAGTCTCTTCACTAGCAGAATCTGAAATGGAAAGGTCAACTACATCTAATAAATACCTTTCCATTACAGATTCTTTGCCCGCTAGAGTTTTCTACTCTTTAAAATCAGCTTAAGGTCTGGGCCAAGACTTTACATCCCATGGCAGACACTTGGCTGGCATTGCACCTTAACTTCACTTGGCATTATGACATACACACAAATTGACACACACAGGTTTAAATGGCTACCATCTCAGTCTCCTGACCTCAATATCATTGAGCCACTTTGGGGAGATCTCAAATGTGCAGTTAATGAAAGACGGCCCAAGAATTTACAAGAACTAGAGGCATTTTGCCAAGAAGAATAGGCACCTTTACCATCTGAGAAAATTAAGGGTCTCATCCATAACTAACACAAAAGACTTCAAGCTGTCATTGATGTTATAGGAGGCAATACAAGGTAGTAAGAACTAGGGTATGTAAACTTTTGATAAGGGTGATTTGGGTAGTGTATGTTGTCATTTTGACAACGTATTATGTTGTCAGTTTGTACTTCAAAAGTACAAACAATTGTTCAATAATAAATAACCATGAATAACAGAACATTATTTGTATTATCACTTATATTCTCTGAGAACGGCCAAATAAATACGCAATTAAGTAAATGTGGCCAATGGACCACTTTGGACATCGGAAGAGTTTATGCACAAGGGTAAACTAGCAGAAAAGTGATTAAAACAATTCTCAACATTACTGTTGTTATATCATTATTAATGTCTTCATTTGACAGACATAATACATATCCAATATCAAACCATCAGAGCTGTGCATTGTAATATTATGATTGTGGGAAACAAGCTTACCATTCAGTCTTTCTATCCAAATACACAAGGCAATAAAATAAATAAGACATCTGTTTTTTTTAAACTTGTGCTTACTGATATACAGTGGGAATAATTCATACATTGGATGCAATAGAGCTGCTTCTATTCTTGACCCAGTATTAGAATTAGGATGTAGAATAAGTAAATCTGTAGGGCAGGGTTTGGGTGTGACAGAAAACAATTACAGAAGTGGAGACATCTCCAGTTTTCTAACCTCTGAATAGGAAAGCCATTCATACGGCTGCTTGGGCTTTCTGGATCCAACACAAGGCCCGTTCTCTGAAAAATTAAACAAGATTAATAAATGACTAAAACGTTATTGTAATTGTGATGCAACTGATTCTTTTTTTATTTCATTTCTTTACGGTATGAAAATTCAGCTCAGTCTATATTAATAATGAATGATATTAGAGAAGAAAAATAAGCCACTTAATATTACATTTCCCCTGAGCAGTTATTAATGTTAACCGCCTTTATAGTCTCACAATTGACTACACCAATTAATTACAAGTATTAGACCCATGCTGAAGACCAAATACACATTTTTAAACAATTTTCAGTATCCACTTAAGTTAAATAAACCACCATCACAGTCTTTAAAAGTCACTGAATATCTAAAAGTGGCTTTAGCAGCTTGCTAGGCATTTTATATGTGATTTCTATGTTATTTTGGTGCTTTTTATGTAGTCAACCCATGTTATTTATGGAACACCATCTGCAGTGATACTGCTCTTCACAAGTATACATCAACTAGTGATGTGGTTTAAAGCGATCTATTATCTAATCCCAAATTCAGTAAGCCCAAGTTGAGTGTGAAGGACAAACTCCCCAAGTGTTACAAGGGGATAAATCTAAGGAGGACTAAGACTTAAAAGGTTATCTAATGTATATATGTATACTAATAGTTTAAATAAACAACTGCTAAATAAATGTTAACAAAGAGAGCATAGCTGTTTTGTAGCTGAATTGCAAATAGTGTCTATAAAGAACTTGCAACCATGACTTATAACCATGATTCTTAAAATGTTTGCAACAGGAAACATCGTCAATGGTAAGAAAGTCCATAAAAAGTTGGTCTTTAGCAAGAAAGGGTTGACAACCTTTCAGCAACCAACAATCCTACAGCAACAAACACAAACACAGTACCCTAGTTAATCTGTTTCTTGGTTTACCCACACTGGATTTTCCAACTTATCCTGGTATAAAACAACGTATTATTCAATTTTAAATATGAAAACCCAGAGAATCAACATTGTGCTCTTTCTAATGAATTGTTTAGTTCAACAAGGTAGTACTGCCTTAATAGTAAGATAAGGGTCTCTCAGAGAATAAGCATCAGTACACAGAAATAGTTTGTACTTACTTGATACACGCAATCCCCTTTTGAAAATCTCGTACATTGTTGTAGCATCATGATAATAGAAACACAGAAGCTTGTCATCGTCCAACACTGCTGATCTCCGGGCAAACTCTCCCCCCTAAACAACAGCACAGATTTTATGTAAAATTAAAAAGTCTCTTTGTTAAAACTGAAAAAAAAACCTTTTCACAGCTCAACCAGGCCAGTTTGCAATCCAATGTCAACTCACCGGCACTTCCACTGACTGCATGTGCAGATTGCAGGGTGGTTTCAGAGCTTTAGGTCGCGTGGTGTACCAGAAGGTGGTGAGGGCAGCGAAGGCCCCCATGCCCACCAGCGTGCCGGTAGACAAGCTGCGGAGGTAATCCCTGACATCGGCCAGCTCAGGTACTCGCAGCTGCTTCAACAGCTCCTGGGCTTGCATGTCTCTGTGCTAATGAATCTGCAAAGTGTACAAATGTTTTACATTAGGACCTCCTACTGTTTTTAAATGAAATGTCCTCATATTTTTGTAAGCAGCAAATATATTCATTTTTGGAACATGTTTCAAATTTGATAAAAGACAAAGATAAGAATTGTAGTATTGTACAGTACAGCATTGTACTAAAGGTTTTCTTATAGCATTTTACTGAATATTAATGTTAAAACCTTATGTGCAAGTATCTAAACAACTCCGTGCTGTCCCGTCAACGTCCATTTCAGTAAATATCCTGTTTCACATAATGTAATGTGGAAGTTAAACCGTGCATACTCTTATTACCAAAGCTCCTTAGTTAAGTTACTCGACACAATGCACATCCTGAAGTCTCACCCACAGTGTGACGTGACTTTAATAACAGGCAATTATCCCTTTTTTTTTACTTGGCATGCAAAAATGGAGAAGGGTATGCACGACCTTCACCAGAGCTCAGGTTTCATTGACCAAGGGTCAAATTGCTGATTGAGTTACCAGGTGTTTTGTAACGTTATCTGCAGCACACACGTCTAGGTTGTTTCAAGAGCTGTTCTAACATCATCATGGATACTCTGGGCCACAACTACAAATTTCACACCAGTGAGCCAGTATGAAATTTCATTGTTGCAGGAGCAATAAGGTGAATAACAGTTCACAACTGACCAAATTACCAGCAAAAGGTACAGAACAAAGCAGAAAAAAATAGTCCCATACAACATGCAATAAAGGTAATGAGAGGACAAATCAGTACATATATTTATAATCAAGCCTGAAAACAGTCATACCCCTGGCAAATGTTGACTTTTTTACTTTTATTCAACCAGCATTTTTTACCAGAAATGACATGATATCCCAGAAGATAATAAGACAAAGTATTCTCAGCTTTTGCATTTGCATGGCAGCAATTTGCATTTGAAGTAAAATTGCATGTCCAAGATTATTCATACCCTTTACTGGCTATTACAGCAAATAAATGCTTCCTATAATTGCTGACCAGATTTTTGCATATCTGCACTGATATTTTTGCCCATTCATCTGTAGTGATGAGTTCCAACTCTTTCAGATTGGAGGGTCTCCTTCCCATCACCCTGATCTTTAGCGTCCAATTCTTAATTGGATTCAAGTCAGTACTCTGGCTGGGCCACTGTAAAACTTTCATGTTTTTGTCTGCTAATTTTTCTTCACCACATTTGTGTGTTTTGGGACGTGCTAAAATGTCCACTGGAGTCCAAGACCAAGTTTCTCTGCAGATTGCCTGATGTTGTTGTACAGATTTTTGATGTGTTGCTCTTTTTTCACGGCGGTGTTTACTGTGATTAGATTCCTGAAAAATACCCTCAAATCATTATGTTCCCTCCACCATGTTTGATAGTGGGGATGGTGTTATTTATGCCAAATGAAGGTTAGATCACTGTGGCCAAACAATTACATTTTTGTTTCATCTGACCGTAAAACATAAACCCAGAAGTCTTCTTCTTTGTCCAGATTTACATTTGCAATTGTACTTGCAGTACAATTTATTTACATTTTGCTTGTTACACAAAACTGTGGAAATGGTCAATTAATTGTAAATATTTAAGTAATTGTGAATAAACTATTTCATAATAATTGTGGCAGCCCTAGTCATAATACATTGTAACATCTAGTTCAGTTACTGTAAAAAGTACCGCTCATCAAAGTAAACCTCAAACATTTACAGACACTTGGCCAACAGTCAAGAAGGGCATTTTCAATTTGTGTAATTTGGCTAAACCTTGTGCACAAATCATCAATATAGATAGCTTAACTAAACAGTACTCCAAAGTACTCGAGCCAGAGTTCCAGTGGTGCCTTCCAAATACATTAGACGTCAAACACAGGAATGACTGTGACCCCTGTCCGCCCTGCAATGGGCTGTCATTCCAACCTGTGTACACATATGTCTGTGTCATGCCCCAGGACAGGCACCAGAACCCATGAAATCCAGAACAGGAACAGTGAGTTTAAAAGGTCTAATAGGCCACTATTATATAACAATAGATAAGATTTGCTGTCTTAGCAGTGGTATGATGTCCATACTAAATGATGCCAATGTAAATATATAAATTACCGTTGATGATCAAACCCAGAAATGACAATTTGTGCGCTTTAGCATATCATACTCATTTCACCCTGTTCCTCTTCTGAAAAGAATGTTTCTTTGCTGCTACCCTTCCTAAAGGACCAATTTTCATAAGTATTTCTTAGAACTGTAATATGGTCAACTTGCTATCTCGATGAAGCTGACAACTCAAATGTAGGATACATTAAATAACTGCCACTGTAGAAGCATTTCTTTCAACACTTAATTACAATTAAAAGGATGTTGTGTAAAACATAAATAAAAACAGAATACGAAGATTTTCAAATCCTTTTCAGCCTATATTCAACTGAATACACTCCAAAGACAAGATATCTAATGTTAAACTTTAAACCTTAAATGGATAAACTTTGTTTTTTGCAAATATTCACTCATTTTAAATTTGATGCCTGCAACACGTTCCAAAAAAGTTGAGACGGGCTTCAAAAGACTGGAAAAGTTGAGGAATGAGGCTCAAAATTCCACAGATGAACAGGTTCATTGGAAACAGGCGAGTATCATGATTGGGTATAAAGATCAATCATTCACAAGCAAGGATGGGTCGAGGTTCACCACTGCATGAGCAAAAAATGAAATAGTTTAATAACAGTGTTTTTCATCATGCAATTGCAAGGAATTTAGGGATTTCATCATGCACAGTACATAATATCATCAAAAGACCCAGATAATCTGGAGAAATCTCTGCAAGTAAGCGTCAAGGCTGAAAACCAACACTGAATGCCTGTGACCTTCGCTGAGAACGGATATTACCACATGGGCTCCAGAACATTTCAGAAGGTTAATTTCAGTGAACACAGTTCATCACTTCATCTACAAATGCAAGTTAAAACTCTACCATGCAAATAGAAAGCCATATATCAACAACAGCCAGAAACACTGCCGGCTTCCCTGAGCCTGAGCTCA
>JAYJMA010150004.1:0-28730 GCA_036873895.1 Parotocinclus cabessadecuia | reverse complement strand
AACATTTTATATATATATATATATATATATATATGAAACAAAATGTTCAGTTCTTTTATAATTACTTTTAGTTGGTAGAATGTTCAAACTCATACTTAAAGTCTGGAGCAAAAAAACATGGAACAAGTATTAAGTTCTAAATGTATGAAAGCTTAGCTTTTCACTTGTGGGTAAAAACTTGGATTTTTTTTCGGCTAGGTTGTGTTTAGACCAGATATTCTTGATTATGTTTCAACTGTGATTCTGACCAGACCAGTGATGGACTTGATGGAGCTCATTGCAGCAACAGCACAGACTTTTTGTAAAATGATGTCTGGTTGGTCCTCTTTAGAAAACAACTTTTTAAATTACAGGCAGCCTTTCTGTAATATTCTTCTGTACTTCTAAGCATTAATTAACTTTCCACAGTGAAGCAGCTCGAGTATACCAGCAGCCTTATAACCTACTGCACCATAAACACCTCTCCCTCCGTGCTTTACCCTGGTAAAGGTGCAGCAAATCATCAAAAACATCACTTGACCGGGGTGACTTACGATGTCAAGTTTAGCCCTGGCAAAATGGGAGGAAATCCACTGAATACACACTAAGAGTGAAAACTACAAAACACAACAACCTGAAGACTGGTGCCTGTATGACATGGGATCCACTGAACCCAGAGCAGGGATTTACATTGGCAGTTAATTGAAATGCAACTCTGAAATTGACAGACCTCACCTCACCAGAGAAGAGATATGATCTAGAGCTCAACAATGGAAACCCGTACTGAGCCAGTCTGGTTGGTTCCAGTTAACTGGTCTCAGGGCCCCTTGGGATGGGGGTTGAGTCTGGGGTCGTAATGTGAAACCTACTTTACTTTTGATTTAGCTTTTCCAGGAGATGAAATGTGGTTTTAGATGCCATTCACACCCTTTATATATCGTGATCTTATTAAATAATCCAGTATTCACTAGTGAGACAGATCCAAGGTCAAGCAGTGCGAGGAAGTCACATTTGAAACTCCTTAAACCAGGCACTGTACACTTCATCTCCCTTGCCCTTTTTCCATTCCTATCTCTGTTTTCTTCTCCTCTTTTGTCTTTTTTTTGATCCCTTCAGTCAACCAAGTGCTGCTGAGACACCGTCCTGCTGCCACGAGTGCAGAATTCATCACTCCCTCACTCACTTGCTCATCCAGTTCCACTTCTCTTTTATCCATCTCCACCACTGTCTATATTCTCTCTCAGTATTATGTCTTCGGACAGGATTTATTCACCTCTCTTGCTTGTCTCTTATTAAAGCAAAGGTTCTGATCAAATAGTTTACATTTTTTTCTAAATTCTAAGAATCTAAAAGAACCACACCAACACACAAAGAATAAACAACCTTAATAAAATCTTATGAAATGGACAGTTAAAAAAGGGTCGATTAAAAAAGAAACATGCTGTCTGGACTTAAGTGTTTTTTTTGTCCTGTCGTAAAAACTCCTGTTTTTGTCTCTTGCCGTATCTTTTCTTGCTTTTCCGTCCGCCTCTCTCTACGAGTGATTAAACTCTGGCACATTTCTTCTCTTTCCGTTCTGTAAGAACAGGTTGAGTCTCCGTCCTGACAGATAGACAGATGATTGTTCTTCACAGCGTATGAGTGTCAGTCGTTCATCATCTCTCTCTGTAATAATGAAGAAACCAGTCTCCGAAAGTCCAAATCCGGACACACTTTATTTTCAGACTGAAGATATTCAGCCATCATTAAGAACGAGCGAAGCCGCTCTTCTCGTCCAAAAAAGGAACGACGACTCCGCTCCAAACACCACAAATATCTCGGCTAAATATCCAGCCCTGTTCCAGCCGGGAAGCCATTAGAGGTTTCCAATATTCTCCTCCCTATTAGGACACAATGGCTGCTTTTGACTATTTTTGTCTGTGGTTTTCTTTACTTTCCTCTTTTTGCCGGTCAGCGGTATCGCATCGCACAAGCCTACGCAATCTTACGCATCGTCAGTCATGATTGAACTGTAATAAATATTTATTCCTCTGACCACCGTTTGAGCTTTTATGAGAACAAACAGCTTGCATCTGCCAAGCAAAACAAAAGCAGGCAAACCACAGTTCACTGATCGGATGTGCAAGAAGTTCTTCAAATGACCATGGCAACCAGAGCAAAACAAAAATCTAAAGAATCAGCCATGCTATATTGTTTTCATTTTGTGTGACACAATCAAGCAAGTGAGGACAAAACCTTTAAAACAGAACACTTAGAAATCTTCCAGAGGACATGACTTGGGCTTTAAGTACAGAAACAGAAAACAATCATCAAAATCTACAAGCAGGTGATCTGGAGTAATCTTATAAGATCCTTAAGCAAATGAAGAATTTGAATTGATCTGTTTTATACAATCTATTTGATACATTCTGCACTTTTATTTCTAGATTATGTCTCAAAGTTTCTGGATTTTGTTTTCTACTTCATAGATTTTGGATTGTTTCTTTTATATTCTTGATATTCTCCATTTTAACTTTTCGCACTTTTTTTTTTTACACCTTTTCAGATAATTTATCGACAATCTACAATTTTCAGGATGTTGTCCCTTGTGTTCAAGAGATTTTCTGTGCAATACTTCATATATAGTATCCCTTAATGTATAGATTATAACATCTACTTCATAGATTATATTTCCTATTTTTTTAAATATCGCCCTGTTTTTTCCACCTGCTTTCTGTTTATGTTATTCTGTAATTTATAGATTCGTTCATTTCCTTTCTGGAGCTTTATGTGTTTGATCTTGTTCACTACCTTTTGAATTTTGTTCCCTTTTCCCTGGATTTCTTCCATTATTTTGTAGATATTATTCTCTATTTTCGACCCCCACGTTCTGGATGTAAAAGATTATGATCCTTTATTTCTCTCTCTGCATGTTTTCCCTTATTTTCTAGATAGTGAGATGATGCTGATGATTCTATTGTCCCATTTAAAAGTTTTGACTCCACAAAAGAGATTTTATTGACTTTTGGGAATGAGATATTTTATTGTTTTATTTCCCACTGAATGCAGAAACAGTAAAAAAATATACCCATCATTACCAGGGGTCATATGACCTGGCTGGAATGTGGGAGGGGCCACCCACAGGCCACGGTGGTTTGGCTGTAGGAGAGCTGCACTTATCCAGAATAGACTGAGATCTAAACACACACTCATCTACAGACCTCCGAGCAATAACAAGCTAAACCTCACACTCGCCCTAAACACGCATGCACACACATACAAGCACACACACACACACACAGACACACACCCGGTCATTTTCAGCAAAAGACATCACACATACGCATGTACACTCGGTAACCGACGATGTAACTCAAACACAAAATGACATGGAACCGTAAAACAAACACCCACGTGCTCTTTTAAGGGACGGAGAAGTTTGTTCAGTTCAACACGCACGCACACAAAACACAACACACACATGTGCATGCACTTAAAATATTAAATACTTAGCAACATATAAAATACCCCGCGAAATAATTTAACATCTGCAACACGAGATAATAAATCTACACACGTCCACAGAAGCCTGAAGTGACCAGGTGTTCTTACCTGAGTCGATGGCAGTGATGATGAGCTCGTATCGGTCCTTTATCTCTCGATCGAGCATTTTCTCCAGTCTGAGCTGACCACTGGATGTCAGGCTGAATGAGTCCTTATCATTTCCTCCACTCAGAGTGTAACTCACCTGCCCATTCAGGCCATGATCATCATCACGAGCAACAACCTGTAGTTTAGAACGAGATGGGAATCAACACCTGTCACTAGGCTAGCATTCAATCTTCTTGTAGGACGATCTAGATCATCTGCTTTTAGCTTCCAGGTGAAAATTTACTACAGTTGTTTTACACTAATGAATAAAATCTACAGATTTACAAACGTAGTTTAGGTGCGTCATTGTATTTTGCCTGATGGCCTACTTTCTAGGATTTGTTTGGGTTCTTTGAATGAACTCTATCTGGGATCTGGTTGATTTGGATGGCTTCTGCATTAAGATTGATGAATAGTTTCTGGGATGATCGTGAACTAGACGTGTTCTTTCTGGATACTCTGTGTGTGACTGAGTTTAGTTATGGTCCTGTGTGTTTTGGACTGGCTTTGTCTGGGTTCTGTTTTATTTAGGTGGATCATCTATTAGTTCTGCGTGTTTGAAAATGGTTGTGTTAAAGTTGCTGTGTGATTTAGATGGTGTCTGTCTGGTTTGTGGTTGATCTGGACAGGTACTCTATGGGTTGTAGTTGATCTACATGGGTTTTCTTTGTGATTTGTATGATTTGGATGGGTTCCCCATGGGTTGTGGCACATTTAGATAGGTTCTCTATGGGATATGTGTGGTTTGGTTCTTTATGTGTTCTGGTTAATTTAGCTGGGTTCCCTATGGGAGATGAATTGTTTCTCTGGAAAACGTGTGATTTTGACCAGTTCTTTATGGACTCTGGTTGATGTGGATGGGTTCTCTATGGGAGCTGTGTGATTTGGATGGGTTCTCACTGGGATCTTGGTGACAGGTTCCACTTGGCCTTCTCGTGAGTTCTTTATGAAAGATGTTTATCTTACTAGTTTGTTTTTAGTAGGGGTTCTTTCTGATGACTTGCCTGTAAGATGTTCTTGGGAAGGTTGTCCAGGTTCTCCTTGATATTAACAGTGTATGGTGAGAGCTTGAACACCGGTGTGCAATCATTAACGTCCAGCAGCACGATGTTCACCGTAGCACGATCAACACGAGGACTGCTTCCTCGATCCGAGGCCTGAACCACCAGTGAGTATGAAGAAAGAGCCTCCCGGTCCAGTAGCTTTGCAACAGAAATCACCCCAGTAATGGAATCTATCCGGAAATGTGTGTTTCCATTGCCGGGGGCAATGGAGAACCGAATTTGTCCATTGGTTCCTTCGTCGGCATCACTGGCAAACACTTGGAGGACATCAGCACCGCTAAGAGTATCTTCTTCAATCTCGATGTCGTAGATATTCTGCGAGAAGCTCGGGGTGTTGTCATTGACATCCAGAACCACCATGGTCACCTCCATGGTTGAAGACAGCGGAGGCTGGCCTTTGTCTGTGGCGATCACCATCAGCGTGTAGTTGGTCATCTCTTCTCGATCCAGCTCTCCAATCAACTTCACATTGCCATCGATATTTCCGATGCTAAATTTGCTTCTATATGAGCCACCGAGCGAATATTCCACATAGCTATTGGGTCCACTGTCTGGATCTATCGCCTGCGCTGTAAAAACCACAGTATCGACCGCTGTGTTCTCCTGGACGTACGCCATCGTCTGAGAAACAAACGTGGGAGAGCAGTCATTGACATCCAGCAAGATGATTGACACCTGAGCAGTACTGGTAAAGCGGGTGGTAGGAGGTGCAGCAAGATCGTTAACAGTGATGACTAGGTTGTAGAAAGAGTGAGATTCCCGGTCAAGAAGTTTCCGTGTCTTTAGAACTCCAGAGTTACTGATACTGAATTGAGACTGAGGATCTCCTGACGTGATGCTGTAGGCCAGCTCAGCGTTCAGACCTGAAAAACGAATGAATGAAGAACCTTCAGTAAAAGCTGGCTAATATTTTTGGAATGACAGCCATACATAAAACAATTTCAGAATCACAGATACATTTTCAGTCAGAATAAAATCAGGCACTGCATCTACTTAGTCGTTAGCTGTAAGGTGGTAATCAGCTTGTCTTAAGTCAATATAAATTCGATTAAACATTTTTTAAATGGGTATAAATATAAAAAATGAATACCATCACATGTTAAACAGTTATCCTAGTATTTGCAAAAGTCTGCTTCATGAAAAGTCCTTTACAGATACCCAATTTTTATTATGTTATTATTGCCATTCGACTGGATCAAATCCTGGATAAAGCTTTCAACGTGAAGGTTGGGTGATGAATCCTGTTATGAACTGCTGCTCTGTCCAGCATACGAATTCCAGGTCTGCGACCCTGACTAAGATAAGCGAGGCTGAAGCGCGACAAGTCTCTCTGCTTTGCTTAGCTTTTCCTGGTCATGTTCATGGAGGCACTACAGAGTGCAGGGTATCCCCCGGTTACAAGGCACTACCGGGACTCTCACGTAGGTCACCACTTTGATGAGCCAACTCTTCAGAGCGCTGTATTACCCGAGCACCGTTTCCAGACATGTTATGATGAATTGTGGACCTGACATGGTTCCAAAAACAACTGGGGTTAAACTAATGAGACATCAGGGCTTTCGGCATTTTCCAATACTCCAAAGCTAATGCCTGTACGGATTACCGTGTGAAGGTTGATTGTGATTATGCAGGTTAGAGTCTTAGCATGAGACTGCTGATTTTTCAGTAAAGGAAAGCACAAGTAATTCCGTTAATTCAGTTGCTTTTAAACAATGCAATGAAATGCAGACTGATGTACATTATTACAATTTTAATATGAACATGAATCATGCTTCAAACAGTGACTTTATTAAAGATCGGCACGATAAAAGAAGCGGATTACGCGGACGTTAAGAGCGGTCTATATCAGCATGCAACAAATCATTCTCATATCTGATTTATTCTTGCATTCTGAATTAACTGCTCGTAATAAAAGAGGAGCCCAAAATTACCCGACGTCCACTCTGCACCCGGTGAAGAACACAAAGGATTTTTTCACTGATATTCCCTGTATGATGGATGATTTTCCGCATATTGTTACAGCAACATCTGGTGCTGATACGTTCACATCCTTTTTTGTGAATTATTCACGTTTTCAGCTCAAGAACGCGGTCAAATCATAAATATCAGCGCTAGATCTGGGATTAAGTGCTTTTCAAAGAGGGAGCATTTATTTATTTGACTACGAGAGAATTTATGACTCCCGAGAGCGCTGACACAGCCCATGCTGCAGTAACTATTAAAAGGTTATCAGGCAGACATACCCCATCTGATGAGTGTCTTTAAACTGCACTGTAAATAAAAAAAAAGATTGCGTTTCATGAAATATCAGTTAGGAATGTTCTGTAATCAGTTTTAGACTCTACTGCGCTTACCACAAACCGGATCCTGTCTCATTTAGTGTGACTTGGATGGGATTCTGCCTGGGTTGTTTGCCATTACAATGAATACCATCCAAAATGGAAAGGTTCTGTCTGGATTATTCGCTATTTCAATGGGCCTGTCAAGATCTGAATGGGTTATGTCTGGGTTCTAGACAATTTCATTCTGTTCTGGGTTATCTGGGAAGGTTCTAGGTGTTGGTTCTTTGTGATTTTGATGGGTGTATTGGGATATAGAAGAGCTCTGTCTGAGTTCTTTGTGATTTTGATTTGCATGTTGGGATATGGAAGGGTTCTTGTCCGAGACTTTTGCTATTTTAATGGGATTAATGAGATATAGAAGATTTTGTGTGATTTCTTTGCCTTTTCAATGGGTTGTGAGTGGATTCTTTGCAATTTTTGTGAGTTTTTGGAAACATCCCAAATTCTATCTTTCTGATTGGAAAGGGTTTGTTGGGATTCTTTGCCATTTTATTTGGACTTTTTGTTTGTATTAGCTACATTATTGAGCAAGATACTGAAGGGTTCTGACTGCATTAGTTGCCATTATTATGGGTTTTTAAGGTTTTTACCAGGCCTTTTAGAAATGTCAGTGCCTTTTGTTAGATATTGCCGTCAATCAAATATAGAAGGGTTCTGCTTGGACTCATAATTACGATGGCTTCTGTGGGATATTAAATGTTTGTCGTGGATGTCTGCTATTTTACTGAGTTTTATTTTATGGAATATATAAGATTGTCTGATTTCCCTGACATTTCAATAGGTTCTGTCTGGCTTGCTTTCATTCTAGATTGGTCTTTGTGTAAGGTGGTTCTGATTTTGTCTTGGTTCTGTGTGATAATAGAATGTTTTGCCTGGATTCCATGTGATCTTCAGAGATTCTGTTGAAGCTCCAGGAGAGTTAAATTGGTTCTGGTTTATGTAAATAGACTCTGTCTAGTCTTGTTTATATTGGAATGGTTCTGTTGGTTTCTTTGCTGACTGGATGGGATTGCTTGGGTTATATTAGAGTGGGTTGGTCTATGTGAGATTTAGTGATGGATTTGATTCTGTGATGTTTTTGTAGGTTATTTGTGGTTTGGACATGGAATCCATCAGTTCAGTGTAACATGGTCAGGATCTGAAGGATTTGGTGAGTCCTGTATGGGCTTTGTGTACACTGCTCACAAAAATTATGGGAATATTTCAAAATGAATATGAAGCGATTAAAAAAAATAAGCATTTGATTGTATTTAATAAAACAAGATCATCAGAGAAGCAAATGGAAAGTTAAAGAAAATGGTTCAATTACGCAAATAAAATGCAAACTCAGTTATGGTGATTGCATAGCAAGTGATATATTCATGGGGGTAAACAGAAGCAAGTCAAATTGGACAGGGGTGCCCCACATTGACTGTTTAGTAGGGTGTATGGTCCCCCAACAGTGCCAAAACTAATTATTATTTGTGAGCAGTGCATTTGAGGTGGATTTTTTGAAAGTTCTGTCATCTCCAAAAGTTTCTTTTTTCTAGGTTACTTAGTTCTTGCTTACTTAGATGGGTCCTGGTGGGTTCTGAGTGTTCATATTTGTTCTCATCTTCACGTAGATCTGGACGAGTTAATGTATATTTAATGTGATTTGCACAGTTTTTACATATCCTATATGCTTCTGTGATTCATTCTCTTTAGGTTCTACATTCCTCCGTGATTCCTGATTGCATTTTATGATTTGTTTTGGTTCCTCCTGGTTTTAAAATCAACCTACAAGTGTTAAATAGTCTTTGCAGCTTAAAGAGATCCTTCATTCAGATGGAAATCGTGTTTGTGTGAATATATATTGGTTCATGTTTAATTACTCAGCATTAAAGTGGGTTCTGAGATCAGTATCAGATGGAACGGCGTTGAACCAGAGAGCAAATCAGCTCAAATTAAGCATCCTTAATGTTACACGCAGGCCTGCTCATGTGGAACGCCTCGGCACCTTCCCACAATTCCCGGCTGTTTACAGAAAACAACCAATCTTTTCATCTGCTGCTGTGGACAGAGAGGTCATGACTCGGGAAGCTCTAGCAAAGTTCTGAGAGTGATATGGTTTATGTGGACAGAAAGCAAAAGAGAGAGAGAGAGAGAGAGAGAGAGAGAGAGAGAGAGAGAGAGAGACAGAGAGAGAGAGAGAGAGAGACAGACAGGGAGAGAGAGACAGACAGAAAGAGAGAGGGGGGAGAGAAAGAAAGAAAGAAAGAGAGAGAGAGAGAGAAAGAAAGAAAGAAAGAGAGAGGGGAGAGAGAGAAAGAAAAAGACAGAAAAAGA
Source organism: Parotocinclus cabessadecuia (assembly GCA_036873895.1). Classification (NCBI taxonomy): domain Eukaryota; kingdom Metazoa; phylum Chordata; class Actinopteri; order Siluriformes; family Loricariidae; genus Parotocinclus; species Parotocinclus cabessadecuia. The sequence continues at coordinate 19,408 of JAYJMA010150004.1, read as the reverse complement.
AAAAGAGGAGAATGTAGGTCACCATAACCACATTAGACACCAATTTAGTGCAAAGTCTGAGAAAGGCGGCTTGGCGCTACGCTAACGCTGCCATGTGAGACCAAGCATGGCATTTGTTCAGTCCGATTGCATGCAAGTGAAAATCTTAACCCATGTGTTCTCATCAGCGCTTAACATTTTAATTAAAGCAGAGCTACACACACACACACACAACAATCTCCAACAATAAACTTAGCTTAGACTTTATATCGTTCTAGTCTAACAACATAATCACGTTTGTATCAGTCTTCACTATGACTGGCTTTGTAAGGGTTGTGTGTGATGTTTCTGGATGTGGATGAGTTTCTGTCTTTTGCATTTTATGTTATTATGTATCGGTTGTGTGGATGACAGAGAGATTTTATTAAGTTCTGCCTATTTTGTTTGCCATGTACTTTTTTCTGTGGGTTTCGTGAGATTTGGATGGTTTCTTTTTATGTTTTTTGAAACTAGAATGACTGTTACTGTGTAATATGAATAAGTTTTGTTGGGACTGTGATTGGTATGGGTCCTGTTTTGATTTGGATGGGTCTTTATGAATCCCAGTGTGGTATGGAAATGGCCTTTGGGGACTCCGTGTCGTTTGGATATGTTCTGTAAAAAATCTTTGCGATTTGGACGGGTTCTTTTGAAAGTCTATATGATTGTGTGGGTTCTGTTTTGAGTAGGATGGGCTCTGATCAGACCCTTGTTCATTTCGGATGGGTTCTGATGGTACTCTGGATTATTTGGATAGATTATGGACTCTGGTGGGTTTCAGTGCAATGTGAATGAAACAAATGCATGGACTTGGTTGTTTGATTTGGACGTGTTCTGTTGGGGTTCTGTATGAATACGGTTCAGTTGGGAATTATGTCTCATTTGTATGGGATTTTGTCTCATTTGTATAGGATTTGGTTGATTTTAGTGTGTGCTGGTGGGGTTCTGTTTAATTTAGATGGGTTCTGTTTGAAACCCTGTGTCATTTGGATGGACTTGTGTTGAAATTCTATGCCATTTGTCGATTTGAAGGTCACAATGTTATTTGGATGGCTTTGCATGGGATTATGTGTGATATGAAAGGGTACTGCTTGGATGGGTTTTGTTTGATTAGGACACCTTTTGCCAGTTTTTTTGTGGGGGTGTCATTTTGAATTCAGATGGGTTCTGTGGGGACGGACAGAGTTTTGTACATGTTCCCTGCAGTTTTGGAAGGATTTGTTTTATGGTTCTGTCTAAGGTAGATGTGACATGTCTAAATGTACATGGATTCTGTCTGGGCCATGTGTGACTGTAATTGGGTGTGCCTGGGTTATTTGTTATGTAAACATTTCTTATACTGAATATGTCATTTCTATTGGTTCTGTTGAAGTTCAGTGGGACCTGGTATTGTTTTGTTCACATTCTGTGCAGTTTCACATGCATCTCTGCCTTAATTCTGTTTATTTTTTTGTGCTGTGCATGGGCTGTGCAGGTTTCAGAGACGTCTGTGTTGTTTGGATTGGAGCTCTGTGTGGTATGGACATGAAATGGTGTGGTTCTGTGAGATTCCGTTTTATTCTCCATGTTGTTCCCTGTGAGCTCTGTATCATCTGTATGGATTCGTTTTGGGTTATATGAGATTTGAGATCGTTTTGTGTCATTAGAGGGCATTTTTGTATAACTAATATGTTAATTAAGATGTTTTTTTTTTCAGAAGTCCTATACTTACATAAGACACTAAATGAAGTCTGAGATATTCAGATGGATTTTCTATGCAATTTAGAAGAGTCATGTCTGTTTTCTGCAATTTGAAAAAGCATTTGACGATTTGGGTGACTGTCTCCACTGTTGTTTCTGCTATAACAAACCTATTTTAGAAATGATGTGCTGCTAAAGGTAGAATAAACATCTGTACTAAGCACAACCGAGATAAAGTAGGATTGAATTTAAACAAGCCGTAAAACAAATTTGTTATTAAATCTAAACAGACATCCTGGGTCAGTGGTACATGACATCGCTAAGCACAGAGCAGAACATGAAACTAAAAATGCACTGACACTGGGCTAATGCATGTGCACATGTAACGCTACTCTGCTTACAAATGCATGCAGGCTATGGGTTAGATGCTAGAGCACTTAGTGTAGCCAGATCTGCTCCATCTTTCAGCTCTCAGGCATCAAATAACGCTGCTCTGTGCGCCGCGTTTGCATGCATAATATCAAGAACCGGAGTGGAAATGTAACACTATAGCCTCGCTGGAGGCACGGAGAACCCTGCGTCTTAAAAGCCACATTTTTCATTGTGAGTGGAAAACTGAATAATGTCAGCATGCGACGAGGTGTTTAAGCCTGAGATGTGATATCAGTGATAAAGAAGGTTGCCTATTTTTCCATCCGTCTCAAGCTCAGCAACAGCAGCTTAAGGATCCAACAACGTAAATATCAATCAGACAAAGATCCAGCAGCAAAAGTTCTCGCAGACTACAGATCCAGCAGTTACAGATCTCACAGACTAAAGTTCCAGCAGCTACAGATCTCACAGACTACAGATCCAGCAGTTACAGATCTCACAGACTACAGTTCCAGCAGTTACAGATCTCACAGACTAAAGATCCAGCAGTTACAGATCTCAAAAGACTACAGATCCAGCAGTTACAGATCTCACAGACTAAAGATCCAGCAGCTACAGATCTCACAGACTAAAGATCCAGCAGTTAAAGATCTCACAGACTAAAGATCCAACAGTTACAGATCTCACAGACTAAAGATCCAGCATTTACAGATCTCACAGACTAAAGATCCAGCAGTTACAGATCTCACAGACTAAAGTTCCAGCAGCTACAGATCTCACAGACTAAAGATCCAGCAGTTACAGATCTCACAGACTAAAGATCCAGCAGTTAAAGATCTCACAGACTAAAGATCCAGCAGTTACAGATCTAACAGACTAAAGATCCAGCAGTTAAAGATCTCACAGACTAAAGATCCAGCAGTTAAAGATCTAACAGACTAAAGATCCAGCAGCTAAAGATCCTACAGTCTGAAGTTCCAGCAGCTTAAGATCCTACAGTGTGAAGATCCTGCAGATAAAGATCCTACAGTCTGAAGATCCAGCAGCTAAAGATCCTACAGTCTGAAGATCCAGCAGCTAAAGATCCTACAGTCTGAAGATGCAGCAGTTAAATATCCTACAGTCTGAAGATCTAGCAGCTACAGATCCATCAGAAAATTCACCAGCTTTGTAAAGTACTAGCTGTTAAAAATCGTCACAGCACGTTCGCTTAACACACCTTCTTAACTAAGTCTACAGATAGTCAGGTCACGCCATTTTCTGGGCCAAATTTAGCACATTGTCATTTTGCGTATCTTACCATCATCCACATCTTTAGCTGCTACAGTCAGAACAGGTGATCCAGGACTCAGGTTCTCCAGGATGGATGCGGTGTAAACGGATGTGTTAAAGACCGGCTCATTGTCGTTTACATCCAACACGTTAAAATACACTCGTACAAAGCTGGCTTGACCTCCTCCATCCTCCGCCTTTACCGTGATGATGTAATACTGCTGCGTTTCATAATCCAGCGCCCGCGTTACATTAAAGACCCCGGTGACGGGGTTGACGAGGAAGGTGGAGTCATCGTCTGTCTCCTCGAGAGAGTATGTCACTTCGCCATTCGAGCCGGAATCCGAATCGCTCGCCAAAATTGCCGCCACGATGGAGCCTGGGAAGAGAAAATAACGACAGAATGAGAAGCGAGAGAGAACAACACAACACGGATCAAAGCAAATGCGAACCACATTTTAGCAAAACACAAAGGCGACCAATGCTGACTAGGACTCTGTGCTCCCAGTGGAGTTTGTTATTGTTGTGCAGCTTGGTTTTTTTGTGGTTTGGGGGGAAAGTCGACGCCATGTCCATACTGCTTTAAATCCTCGCAGCGAACGTGATACTGAGCAGGCCGTGTGGGTTTGATTTTCTACAGGATAAAACCCAGGTGTATTTCAACTGGCACACTCGCTCCTATAGGGCTGAGAAGCTGGACGCTGGTTACTGGACGCAGGATTGTGTTACCTTCTTTCAGACTCGTTTTGTCTACTGCACGTGCAGTCTGGCTCTGTGGTGTGTAACCACTGTGTGAAGGGAAACTTTCAGGTTCTACCAGACCCGTCATTATGAGAATGTCTGTGGTATCTGGCTAATTGACAGGAGATGTTTAGGCACACAGCTTGAGGGTTACGGTTGTTTTCAGTGTATTAATGGTGGCTCTCCGGCACTTGTGGGAAATTAGCTCAAAAGCTTCTAGCCAGTGACTCTGAACCTTAAGCGCTGAGGAAACACTGTCAATGATGACCAAAGCAACCAATGATTTCAGAAAATTAAATCTGAAAAGTGTACCACATCCAGTGGTACCTCCATGTGACACCCAGCACAGCCAGAAAGCACCGCTGGGGCTTCGACCACTATGCAATCGAGAGCCTTTAAGGTTTCATTTAATTAAATTAATTCAGCAAATTGTGCCACAGAGCCTCAAATTAACCGGGATCAGTCCTGGCTATGCCTTCTGGCCAGGTCACGTGTCACACAGACTGCCTCTGAGGGAGGGGAGAATGGGTGGGTTGCCCAAGAGCACCCGCAACCCTGCGGGTAAGAATTACTGCTATGGCATTGTTGGTGTGTTGTCAACTTGAAAGTCCACCACCATGAAGACCTGGGTTCAAGTCCAGCCACTGCCCTATAGACAGGCCAGTCGTGATACAGACACACGATAGGCTTTTGTCTTAGGGAGCGGATTGTCCCATGGCACTGAAACAGTGGACCTGCAGTTTGTGCTTCTGTCTGTGCCCAGTGCTGGATCAGACTCCGGACCCATAGCGACCCTGTCTGGGAAAGGCAGTAATAAAACAACGATGGAAATGTAATTATCACTTTGTGTTCATTGTGTTTTCTTACCTGGAGCCACGTCTTCTGGAACCTCAAAGGAGTAAAAAGAGCGAGAGAATTTGGGGGTGTGATCATTGACGTCGCTGACGGTGATATTGACGAGCATATCCGACGACTGCTGTCCATCGTCCGCACGGACCAAAAGAGAATACTTTGAGCGTCGCTCTCTGTCCAGTCGCTTTGTAGCGATCAGGTCACCTGACTCTGGATCGATTCGGAAGCTGTCTTCTGCCCCGCTGATGATGGTGTAGGTGACCAGAGCATTCGCCCCCTAACAAGAAAATCTTACATTTAGTGATTCACTTTCACAAACCTATGACTGTTAACGATGTCAGGATTAAATCACAGATAATACTGGTTTTATTTAATGGTTTGTTAATGGCATTGAAAATGCTTGCGGTAAAAAGTATGTTTAACTCTGTTTAGCTTTACTGTGATATCTTGGTTCTGAGAAGTACACTGCTCACAAAAATAAGGGGGTATTTCAAAATGAATAAAAACTGCTGGACAATCTGATCCTGTCCATGCCCCATCACTGTCAGTGTGTTTTGGCACTCTTGGGTGACCATACACCCTACTGAACACTCTGTGGGGGCACTCTGGTCCAGTTTGACATGCTTCTGTTCGCCCCCATGAACATGTCACTTGCTACTCAATCACTTTTTTAAAATAAAATCAAATCAAATGCTTTTTTTTGAATTGCTTCATATTCATTTTGAAATATGCCCTCATTTTTCTTTTTCTCAGGTCCTAAAACGATTTTTCTAAGAGCGAACCGAAAGGAAAAAAAAAAGATGTGAGTGCGTCTAACGATTTGGTGCAAAGTTGGTTGACAAAGCCAACGGTACTTTTACTTATTATTACTCTGTACTTTATTGCGTACACTTCTCTATAAAGTAATAGTGTTGTTTTTAGTATTTTTTGTTCTGTCCAGCATAAACCAGCACTTGTCAGACAAAAACTACAGCTAATAGCAAACTGTTTTTTTTTTGTTTCAATTTCATGAAAGCTAACCTAACAATCAAGCTCTGACATAGCAACAAAAGCTAAAAGTTAGTGAGTGAAATCTGAGCTAATGTGTGGAAGCCAACTCTGTGATTGACAGCTTAATCTGTAAAGCTAACGTCATGAGCATGCGCTGCAGTGATAGCTGTGATTCTACCTTCAATATATAGAAAAAAGAACATACCAGGTTTACAGCTAATAGAACTTCATCTGACTAGCATAGCTCTGTTAAGCTAACATATTTCCGCCACATTTCCACCTCATTCTTCAAGCAGTAAACCTCACATATGTGTAACAAACACGTCAACGCTGGATTGTTTTAACAGGTGTGTGTGTGTGTGTGTATGTATATGTGTGTGCGCCGAGCTCCTCGCGTCACATGCCAAAAACTTTAGCACTGTCTAAACCGTTTAGCATGCTAGCATGCGTGAGGTTCTCTCCAAACCCTCAAACAAGCAAAATGTGTTGATGTTTCTTTCTAAACACCTCACGACTCCAGCGTTTCCACTACCCCGAGTGTATTAATACCAATTAGTGAGAGCGCTAAGTAAGTCTTTCCTGTTTCAGCCGTGCAAAGCCAAGGCAGACAAAGGCGTCTCTCAGCGCACCCTGAATCCGTGAATGCAGGTAAAAGTTCAGACGTAATGTTAGACAACATTACAGGCCGAGAAGAAAAGCTTTCGTAACAATAAAGATGTTAAATAAGTGTTCGTGTTTCAGTGGCTTTCACACTCTGTTATTGTAACAGCAGGGAGCCTGAGAGAAGCGTCCAATAATCACAGTCGGCGTCTGAGAACGGCAAATCCATAACCGTAAATCTTTTACGCAGGTTAGAACCTAAATCAGTAACTAAACCAAATCACAAAGAGCTGAGTGGAGTGTCTAGGAAACAAAGAAGCAGGAAACTACAAACGCGCTAAAGTGCTTTCACATAGGTCATATTTACCTTGAAACGGATTTTTTTGCTGGAGTTTACGGAAAAGATCAGAGTATGTCCATAGTTCTAGTCCTTAACTAGGTCCAGATTTAGTACAATTATACAACCAAACAAAAACCCATAAAAACACAGGTATGACTAATGCGTTACTAGCACAGTGACACAGTGGGTAGCACCTTTCTGTGCGGAATCTGCACGTCCCCCTCATGTCTGCATTACTCCAGGTACTCGGGTTTCCTGCCGCAGTCCGAAGACAAGTTAGGTTAATTGATTACTCTAAATTTTCACTAACTTTTGTGAATATAACTAGTTCTGATATAGCCTTGTGTGTGTCGCCGAAATGGCCACTCATGCCGATAGCGACAATAAGCAAACCGAACAAACAAATTAAAGATGTCGAGTCTCTTGCCCCATCTGCTACAAGTCAAGGAAGTTTGAGAACAGTAGCAAAGGGGAATCCCCAAGCGAGGTCACAGGACAGAGACATCGGAATCAAGGAAGGCTGAAACGGAAAAAATCTCCCTCTACTCAATCCTCTGGAAGTTGACAGACAAACCTCACCTTGCCAGATATGGGATACAAATCACATTAGCTCAGCACTGGATACCACTGTGTTACTGTCTGAGGCAGTCAGCAAGACGTGCAGGTTTTCATAAAATGTTATTACGAGTAAAACATCCTGTTTTAGCCCTTTCTCATATTGGACAGAATTCTAGGGGAGGATCTGTAATTGTACCAATTAATATTCACAATAAAAGCCCCACCTGGGATTTGAACCGAGGACCTGATAAAATGTTGATTCCGGGCTCTTAAGCACTGAACTGATGAAGCTGCAAATTACATTTGCAAAACATTCACCAGCTACATCTCCATTGACATAGTGCCGATTCAGGCAGAAGAGAGAGATGGGTTCAGATATTTTTGAATGCTTTAGACCCAAGATACACACTGCTAAAGTATTGTCTCATGAGCATCATCAATACAAGTACAAAAAAATCTTAAGAAATCCTTTTTTTAATGTTTCATTTCACACCTATGCTTTATGATGTCTGTGTGGAGAGGGTGGAGATGCCCATAGCGCATTTGAGCTGCTGATGTAAAAGTCGCATAAATTCTGATCTTACAGTTCAGTCATATATCAGATAAATGCCCCCATTACACATTAAGTGCCAATCTGGGCAACTATCTAGTTATTTTAGCTTTTTACCTATGCTGTAATCGATAATAAAACAAATAACCTTGGATGAAGAAACTCAGTGAACTTAAGCACAACCAAAACAGCAAGTAAGAAGGTCACACAAAGTCAGACACAAAGAGTGCGTTGTGTACAGATGGAATAAAAAAAAGCTGAATGTGAATGTGGTAGCTGCTGAATGGTGGATAATCTCCAAGGAACTGCCCTGCACTTTGAACCCAGTCTGCTCCTGCATTCCTCCATAAATTCAGCTAATAGTTCCCCTGGTACCTGTGCTAAGCACAAGCGCTACACATCTGATAGGGTGAGGAGAAAATCGGCGTGGACGTGGCGTGATGGGTCTATTTAAAACTGACAACAATGAAGGCCCAGACGACTGGCTCCATACGCTACGGGTTTTAAAGAGCCCTACTCAACACGCTGTCAAATATGTTTTCATTCATAATAAAGGAGCGACACTGAAATTGGGTCTTAAAAGAGTGGAGAGAAGCCATGTTGTAAAGATCATATACGATCTATTCAATCCAAACCGACTTCCAGAGAGATCCAGCATCCAATCCAAAAACAGGGCTAAGTGAATGAGAGATAAGGACCATGATCAGGCATCCAGCACTGTCCGTCTGTCTCATCTGGGATTTGAGCTTACACCCTTCCTGCCCATACAGCATCAGTTCAGTATGTGCATTTGTTTTAATTTGTGTATTTTTTCAAGCACATTTGTTTCTTTAGTTTTCTGATTTGTTAGCTAAACCCTGGAGATGTAAATGATAATGTAGATAACAGGTAATGGAATCTACCAACACCAGGCACAACTTCAAACAACAAATATGTTGGCTGATTGAACACAGACGGGATAAGAAGAACAAAAAACACCCTGTATTTCCACTGCTTATCACAATCATGAGTCATGGAGGAGGGTCTGAAGTCTCCAGAGCTCACTGAGGGCAGGCAGAGGTACACCATGGACAGGGCACCAGGCCACCATACCGCTACATAAAAAGAAAGGAAGAGAAGGAAGGAAAAGACAGAAAGACAGAAAGATAGAAAGAAGGGAGAAAAAGAAAAAAAAATGATAAAAGAAAAATAAGAAGAAGTACCAAAACAAAGGAAGAAAGAAAAAAGAAGATGTGAAAGAAGGGGAAAGAAGTAAAACAAAACAAAGAATTAAACAAAAAAAAGAGAAAGACAAAAAGAAAGAAGGAAAGAAAGACAGAAAGACAGAACGAAAGAAGAGAAACCAGAAAGTAAAAGATGGCAGAATGGACAAAGGCAAGTAAGAAATAAGAAGGACCAAAAGAAAGGAAGAAAGACCAAAAGAAGAAGGAAAGATAAGGCCTATTGGGTGTTGTGCTTGGATTGACCAATCAATGCTCAAGGCTCTGGATCTGGATTTCCCATCAGGAACCAGGGGTCACACCCCCTACCTCTGCCAGCCAATTAAAATGTTTTCAAGTGCTGTTAAATAAGGAACGATGGAGACCTCCTCATATCTGACCTCCACTTAAAACGTTAAAGGGGTTTATAGATGAGAGTGGAGGGGCCGGTGGGCCAATTAGACCAACGCCACACGACACGACAGGATGCTGAAGGCATACGGAAATTCAGTTAACTCACACAGAGGGAGGAAGGGAGAGAGTTAAAGAAAGAAAGAAAGAAAGAAAGAAAGAAAGAAAGGTTTAGGGGAAGTATTCGAGGATGTATGATGACTCTCGAAGGAAATCCCCATTTCCTGTAACAGGATCGAACTCGCACACTGACAAGCCATCAGCCAAATTACAGCACTGCTGCCTCATTAACGTCAGGTTAAGCCAATACACATGTCAAATCAGCAGGGCATGGGCATGGACCTTTAACTCGGGTTCTGGCCACACGATACAGATAGACATTTAAAAGCTTTTAAAAAAATCTTTCCATCCAATCAGAAACAACCACACTCTCATGTGCATCGCACTTGAACCTAATCGTGATGTATTAATGCCATACTCAGCATTATGCTCCCTGAGCAACATTCCCTCTGAGCTACTGCTCTTTTAAAAGGTTCACAGCATTTGTACTTTGAGACACTCTGTAGTTGATTTCATTTGGCTTCGGCTCTAAAGGTGTAGTAATGTTTCGGATCCAGAGTGACTTTTTGGAGTTTTGTTCGTAGTAAGTGTCAAAGCTGGTTTCACTCCTGGTTGCACTCGCAGGAACCGGTCTCTGGTGCAACTGAAAATTGTGGTTTGGGGTTTCACCATGTGTAAAAGCAATCTGCTGCTAGGACTGGACATAAGAATTATGTCATTGGTGGAACGTCTCATGTTGCATCCTGTTTTGAATTTGAGAGGGAATTGGACTCTGCAGACAAAATGTTCTGTCTTCTTGATATGATTGGAAGATTGTATTTAAATGACAAGTGACAGCTGGGGATATATTTTATACATAAAATCATAAGTCGGGACGGCATGGCAAATAAAAATAAAAAAGCTAATAAAAATAAATGCATTGCTCCTTACATTTACGTTGAAGATATGTACCCAAGATATTTCATGCTGTTTTCTGGTCAACACCATTTTTATTTGTTAATAAATATCCAACACATTAAAAAAAAAAAAGTTGGGTCGAATTCCAAACACATTAAAAATAAAGTTGGCGAATTAATGGTTAGAAATGAGGAATAATAAATCAATAAATAGTGACGCAATTTCAAGCAGATGATTATAATTATGTACATATGCAGTATCCAGAAAATACTTTTTGAGGACCAGAAATGGGCAGATGATCCAGTTTGTCAATAAATGTGTGAGAAAATTATTGAAATGTATAAAAACAATGTTCTTCAAAGAAAGACTGGACGAGTTTTATATATTGCAGTCCAAACTTTGTATGATTTGGCTTGGATACTCATGGGGACTCCAAGAAAAAAGGGTTGGGAACCACTGGTCTAGATGGTCCTTTTGTCTTTAGTCCAAAGCACTAAAAACGTGTTTGTTCACAAATGAAATTAGGTTAAAAATATGCTAGGTTCATACTGTTAAAGTTAAAGTAAATGTAACTATGTTTTTTTTGTATCTTCCATACCATCCTAACGTTTTCTGATTTGGGGTCATATGTAAGCTAGGGTTTCAACTTTAACCCAGTCAAAAGCGATGGTCCTGACTCAGGTATGGGTGTAGTTTCAGGTGAAAACCGACACCAAGAATATCATTTGTATCCATCCTACCATAATCAAGGATTTTGGTCAGCTATTATAGATATGATCGAGGGCAATATGAGCATGAAAAAAATATATTGTTCAATCCCCTTGCAGTAGTAGACAAAATGGTCCAGGGAAAAAAAAGAACAATGTTTTCCTCCCCTTAACACAGCTTCCATATGTTGAACAATAAAGGTTTGAGATGGTTAGGATGTCTGGATCATTTTTCCAGTCTACTGCTGCTGTGGTTTCAAACCTTGGCTCACTCTTTGTTTCGTTGCACATATGGCTTTAGGTGAAAATTGTCCAAATATTTCGGATCGTACCCATGTAAGCCTTCTACTCTTGTACTAAACTACTCTACACACACCTGTGCAAGAGTAAACAATTCTGAAGTTTTCAAGACCTGCTGCTGCTGATGTAGAACGAGTGTTTTTCATCAGTTAACACAAATGACCTTCAGAAATTCAAGGCCCAAGGTTAGGAGAAAGGTCTAGTGCAGGATGATGTAATTTAAAGTATTAGAACAGAGCCTGTATTTTATACCCACTGTCCAGATCCATACAAACCAACCTTAGAAGCAATAAACTCTATCCAGACTTAAACACTTAAAGCAACTGTAATCCTATCCAGACCCAAAACGCGTCTTCAATCTTATCCAGACCCACTTAAATCAACATAAGAAGAGTTTAACCCTGTCCATACCAACCAGAACAGACTTGAGGAACATAAAGGATCTCTTCAGAGAAAACTACTCCATCATGTGAGGAGCCACGTCTTAAACATCTTCAACCCTTACCAGATTCACTTTAATATATATCCCCTGGCCAAAAATGTGTTAATTAATTACTTACTTAACGGACTACTTGAATAATTGGGTAACGCACTGTCTAGACAGGCAGATCTGAAATTATGAAATAAATATAATATATAAACCCATATGGACCACGTGGAATTAATTTGATAGCATGTACAAACTCATACATAGCAACCTCAGAGTAAAGTCGAAAGTCCTGTCCAGATCCATGTGGATCAGATCTGGACCTGAGGGAAAATCCTGTTCTTGGAAGTCTGGCACTAATGCTAGAGGAGCCGGAACGTTCCAACTTTTTAAAAACGACCTGAATTGTACTTGTAATTTAAAGTTGACATGCAGAAATCAGATTCCTCCTAAAATCGAAACCAACCTGGACGAACATCCCGAGAAGTATTTATATCATTCTGTGGCAACTTGTAGAGAGATGAACTTCCACACCTGACAAAATCTGCTGTTTCCCAGCTTGGTTCTCTTATTTTTGCACATGTATCTTTGGCTGATTTTCTTGAATCCATGTTAGCCAAGGCCTGTTCATCCTGAAGTCGGCCTTTGCTTCTCTCCCAAGATGAACACACCTGGAGAGGAGTAAAACCCTTGTGCTCAGCTAATTTTGGAGGTGTAACACAGGCCTAATGTGGGTGAGGATTTCCATCTGTTAATATAAATGACCTTTAATTGATACCTCACAAATACGAGACGGGAAATGTTTCCGCGCGGGTGTAACGTAAAGTACTGTAGCAGAGCCATGCAGCTGCCAGCATTTTACACATTTCCTGTGTGTGATGGGAAAGAATCAAGGTTTTTACAGACAAGGCTGAAGCTAGATATGTAATATAAACCGAATGCAACCTCACAGGTACTCATCTACACATCTCAGGTGATTTCATGTAATCAGGAAACAGAAGGGAAATGATGAACCAGCTTACAGTCTACGGTCCAAACAACTGCTTTTGCCATTTACATACAGTGTGTTTAGCATGAGCGGGAGTTCTGCAAAATATAAAGATAAACACAACGTCCTCAAATAACCAATAATCACAAGTGGACAAGCAAATCAGGTATTTCAATTATTATTTTTACAATTATGTACACTTAGTCAAACCATTCCTCCCAAGGCTAGATTTTTATCTAGCTATCTAGATTTCACCAGGTCGTGAAAAAACCCAACCAGATCTTCCACTACACAAAATGAAAAATGCTAAAACCTTATTCCAAGACCAACCTCAAAACAACTCCGACTAGATACACTTATCAGACCATGTAGAAGACTACATTTACAGAAGTACCAAAACTATTAGGGCACCGCTAGATGAATTACAATTGAACCCATTTCAAACTTGCATCAGGAGCCTGATCGGGAATGAACTTCTAAGGACTGCTAAGGAATGAGAAATAATTTTAGATGATCACTATACCATTGATAAAACAATAACACATCTAATCTGATGATGGTCTAAGGCTTTTGATTAATAATCTGTGCCGTTGAACTCCTGAGCAAGATTGTGCAGGGTCATCTTCTGAATGTTGTAATGCAATCTGATTATAAATTGAAAACTTCTCGGATTGTTCCTAAAATATTACTTTTATTCTCTCTACTTTTAAATCCACTATATCGTCAAAAGTATGTAGACACCCCATTAATGAGAGTTAATAACATGAAGCCTACAAAGCATCAAATCTCCACAGACAGTAGAATGGGATGTACTGAACATCTCAGTGACCCTCAGTATGAGACTTTTATGAGTTTCCACCACAAACAAGTCAGTTCATCAACTCTGTACTCTGTGTTCCTGAAACAGAGTCTGTAATGAAATGGTTTGATCACTCCGAGGGAGAGCTTGGCTGCTTGACGGGATCCTGATCTTCCATCACACACCTTTGAGATGAATTGTTTGCCGGCTGTGAATGTATTGTCCAGCATCAGTCACGGTCAGGATTCAAAATCTGGTGCACAGATTCTCCAAAGAAGCAGCAAAAGGGAACAAACTCCATATTAATATCATTGGTGTTGCAATATTTGGGTTTCCTCAAACATTCGAATATATAGCGTATGTAATCAAGCAAAGCTGGAGTTTCAAGCCTTGCTAGTCCTGAATGCTTATTCTAAAAGCAACTTCACAATTCTGAATACATCACATTTTTTTTTTAGCTCTGTCTATCTGCACCAGTCCTGAAAGCGACTGATGGAAATGCAGCTTGCGCACATTCTGTTTGCCGTGCTGTAAACTCACGGTCTAAATAACCACGGTCAGCCCAAATAATCACGAGAGGCCTGGCAGTTGGAAACGCATTGCGTGACTCCTTCAATACTGATTACTCCAGTAAGTGGTGGAACGGGAGAGCAAGACGTTTCTGCACGAGGTGAAAAAGAGCTGGCGAGGAACATATCTGGCAAATATTTGCTTCACACATCAGTTCAGCGTATCAGTCTGCGTTAGCGTTTGATAAGTAATAGCGCTCTGTTCCGCGGAACTCAGTCACGGATGCGGCGCCTTTCTTATTTAGTCCAGAAATCTGCTTCTATTTATAAAATGAAATCAGGTAAGTGAAAATCTCGTGAGCGACCGAGTACGTACAGAATGTTCCATTATTCTAGTTCTTTTCCATTCCTAAATGCATTTTCCTCCAGCATATGCCTATCCCGGATCATCAGCCAACATGCACACTTTCCTTTCCGTATTTAGTGATTCAACTCATTTCAGCTGTACCATTCAGCATCACACATGCCTGTTTAAATAGCAACACACACACACATACACACATACACGCACTCTCCTGGCAAACTGTAGCTTTCCGTTAACACTATCAACTACATCCATAAACACTTGCACAATTATCATAAGATCCAACAGACTGTCTTTGTTTACAATATCCTAGAACTGACTCAAGTTTAATGTATTACAACCTAAAATATACAATACAGAAATCAACACAATGCCCTTTCTTCTAATAGATAGATTGTTGCATGGATTGGATGGGCAGACGAACAGATAGGGAGTTTCTTACCTCATCAGCGTCGGTCGCTGTTAGCTGCATTATCCTGAATCCATCGCCCACGTTTTCTTGAACGGTGACATCCAGAGTGTCAGTGGGAAAAACCGGAGGGTTGTCATTAACATCCTGAAGGGTGATCTCAACCTAAAAGGGAAACAGAGAGAGGATATTTAGAATCAATTCTTCATGAGTCTTATTTTATTAATCAAGTTTGATAGAAAAATGGACATCATTTCACAGCTTATAAAATAAAATCTGTTCCCCATTACTATGTGACATAAAACATCTTGGCTTAAAGTGCTTGTGATACAGTCTCATGCAAACGTTTGGACAAATTCAGGCTTTAATGAACCATTAACAGGACGACAAACACTAGTACACGTTCTCAAAAAGGTGCCAAAACTTTTGTGCTGGCCTAGTTTCTGTCTCCCTCTTCCAACACGTTGTAGAAAATGTGTCATTTTTAAGTGCCCTCCCTGCAGAGATCGTGTTAACTTCTTTTCATTTAGAAAATCAACAGTTTGTCAGCTGACCAGGGGTTTCCATAAGGTTATAACTAAAAACAGGTCTTGGTAGTTGGCTCAGGCTTTTCACACCAAAACACAAACGATAGACGCTGCCAACGCAGCATCAGAGCGTTCCGCCGTCAACTTACACATGATCGCGTAAACAAGCTTAAATCAAAACCAAAGAAGCATTTGCTTTGCATTGTGTGTTTATTGCTTAAGTAAATATGTAGAAAGCCTGTTTAGAAATTCCACACATTCAGTCTGCATTAATGATGTCTGTGATTTAGGAGACAAAAACACAGCAGGAGAAAGAAGACCAAGAGCTTTCTGATGAGACCGTCCCTCCATCTGGGTTCAAATAAAACCACCTGAAACCACGTCCTTATCCCAGTAATAAACTTTCATTTACCTCAACGTACAGAACAGTAGCAGAAACTCAACATGTTATTAGTATATTACTATACCATGTATATAGTGCACTATAGAACATATAGGATCTTATCATAGACCTATGAAACTCATGAAAACATCACCATTAATAAATTAGTTTGCATGCCAGAGTCGCAGCAGCAGGATGATCATGAGTTATGGTTTGGAATAATAGGAAGGAATCAGTATCAAAGACGTTCCTCTAAAATCCTGCACATTTGCTCACTTACATGAGAACAAAGTAAAATCTCTTGTTCACTTAATGTTTAGAATCGCCCTCAACTTAAATACAACCCCAAGTTGCGTATTCATTTTAATTATCAACTCACTATTAATGAATAAAGACAAACAATACTTTCAAACTAAATACAGGTCTCTCACATGAAATCGACACCTCTTAGTACGGCGTCATTTGGAACTGCAGCATTTCTAAAAAGCTGTTAGACGGAAAATTTCAGCAAAATCATTTGTGCAAACGTTGCTTGAGGATTGCAAAACATGTTTGTGGAAAAATGTAAACTGTCAGTTGGACGCGCAGCCGCACTACACACAGTTTACTCAGTTGTTGTGTCACACACACACACACACACACACACACACACACACACACACACACACACACACACACATACATACATACACAAACCTCTGCGGCTGTTTCATTGTTGTCATTTTTACAATCCTTGCACAAAATAAGTCAAAAAGGGAAAGTACAAAACAACCGATGCATAATAACAACCTCAGCAACCTTTCTGCCTCTAAATGGCACTTCAAACTATGATGGGAAAGAAATAAACTGGTATTTTGTAAGCTGACGGGTCTTAACGCAATTATTAGATGGTCTGGTGTGCGGGGACAACCCTGGTCTGCTTGTACAACCGCATAACCAGCACCCTGACCCAGGGGAAGCCTTTGGGGTGGTAAAACACACAGGCATTCAAGAATTAGACAGTAACAGAACTTAACCCTAAGAGCGAGAGACTAAGGAGGCAGATTATCAGACTGATGGGAGGTCGGTATGTTAAACATAGGCATGAAACACAAACTCGTGCCCAGTGGAACATTACAATTTTGCCATTAAGTAATAAAAGACCTCGTACTATGCGAAAGTGACACAAACCTTGTACACAACCTCTGGAGAGGTGATGGTTGTCTCTGACTGCATGTCAGTGATTCTGAGGGGATTTTGAGGTATTTATGCCTCTCACAATGATAGAAAGACAAACTTGTGTGTGTGTGTTGAATCATTGATTATCATGGTAAATAATACACATCACAGTGTTAAGGAGCTGCAGTTGTGCAGAAATTCGATCCAACCACCGTGAAAAGTGATGTGTTTCACCTGGGCAAAGACGCAACCTTTCACCTTACAAACACACAGCTACCGTAAATACTTCAGTGTACGTGTGTGTTTGTGTGTTTGTGTGTGTGTGTGTGTGTGTGTGTGTGAGAGAGAGAGAGAGAGAGAGAGAGAGAGAGAGAGAGGGATATTTTGAATGAACATTTTGCTGGTCCAAACATTTTTTAACATAAACTGCAACTTCCTTTTAAAATAACAAAACAGACAAATACTATACTGTGGTTAATGCTAGAGCTAAGTGGAGATTTAGGTATAACCTTAATTAACTATAGCATTATTAAGTCAGTAGAAAGTCATCACAATAATGGAAATACTTGCTTTTCTCACATGCTCTCACTATACAATTGCTATTTCAAAGACAAATTTGAAAATAAACCAGCTATGTATTGACTGTTGCTTTTACAAATAAAACATTGTGTACTATATTGATTTTATATTTGTATTGCATATATGAAATGTTACATTAGGATTATAATTGCAAAACAAATATTTCAGACATTTTTGTGGAAACACTAAATGATGTACATTTGTTTCTAACCTTGAATTTGTACACAAAAACATAAACAGATTTAGATCTACGCTTTTAAATGGGGCTCAGGCCGTAACGCACAAAAGGCACTTCATTATTGTCAAACACTACATCACTGTAGCACAAGAAAGTCGCACAACAATACAATAAAAAAGACATGATGCAAACATCCATAAATATCTGGGTTTGTAATTTTAACGAACAATTTGGGACTTTAAAGATAGGACAACATGACAAATTAATGTAGCTTTTAAAATGTTTCATAAATTAATTAGTATTAACCATTTTGCATAGCCAAGTGTGCTACTTAAATAACAGACAAACGCAAAATGTTTGCTCTCAGGAAGCAGAACACCTTTAATAAAGCTCAACTGGACTGAAATGCAGCCAATACTTTGGATCATAGCATGCATTTCTGAACAAAATTGCAGGAGACAGATTTGTTCAGGTTTGTTGGGTTTTGCATTGTAGCTATATGAAAGTCTGGGATAAAATCATGGGCCTTAGCACCATCTCTAAAGCGTATGAAGAACCTGTAGGTCTCCTGATGTCCCTCCCTGTTCTTCCTCCTCCTCTGCCTCCTCCTCCCGTGTGTCCCTGAGTGAATGAGCGGGTGCTTCGGATCCTCCCCCTCCACGCAGCCGCTTAATTATGAGGCTCGCGCCGAGTCTGAGCTACTTAAACTGCTCCCGGATGGGTGAGCTCAGAGATCTGAGAAAGGTTGCCTCCAGCTGAAGTGTGCCGCAGGGCTGTGAGTGTTCCTGAGCGTGCTGTGTGCGTTGAGATCAGGAATTATGCAGGTGAGATGGGTGGTGATGTACCGTAGCGCGGTGCTGCTGCTGCTGCAGGGCTGCCTAAGTGCCGCCGAAGGATGGAGAGAGCTGAAGAACGACGCTACGGAGTTGATCCCAGAATACACGGCGGGGCACACGGCGCGTGAGTTCCAGACCCAGCGTCAGCTTTTTAACAGCACCAACACCATGAACGAGGCCAAAAACGGGGGCAGGAGGCAATCCGTTAACAGCCCTGAATATGGCAAGTATTTAATCAGAAACCAGATCTTACCTGTTGCTGCTCGTAATTAAGGATGTGCACCAAATCCGGATAGTTAAACAAACTTTTGTTCACAGAGGGATGCGTTTATTTCTGTTCATGAATGAACCTTTTATTATTTTAAATTGTCGCCTACAAGCCACAATGGCCTAATCAAGCTTTATTAGGGTCGGCCAGTGCAACAAACCATGCAAAATTAATAATAAGCTTTATTTATATAAGCTGTATTTTCCTTTTGCTGATAATAGACCGTCAGAAAACAGGACTTCCACATGATAACCATTTACTGAGCTTATTAATACTTAATTAAAAAAAAAGAAGGTTGCAGGTCCAGATAGCCGAAAATCCTTAAAAACAGACCATATGTTTATTGATTCATTTATGTTTTACAAATATCCGACCAACTGGTCACATACCAGCCGTCTAGACTTTTCATGAGAGACTTCTGCCTACTGTTTAAAATT
>JAYJMA010149994.1:0-14451 GCA_036873895.1 Parotocinclus cabessadecuia | reverse complement strand
GGCTGTGTTCATGACAGACATACATTTATATTAACACAACAGTCATAGGCCTGTTTAGATTTACCAATCAACTGAATGCATATATTTTGTAATGTGATGGGAAACCAGAGTACCTGGAATAAACCTTCACAGGCACAGGGAGGTCATTAAAACTTAACACAGGGATTGAACTGGGGATATTGGAGGTTAATGCGACGCTGTGACACCCTGGTGTTAGCTTGACCATTGTGATCAGGATGTGACTGGTCAATTTGTAGCCTCAGTGGGCAGCCAGGTGTGAAATCAGGAGACTGGGAAATAAATTTAGACAAGAGGTGGATAAAGTACATCAACATCCTCTATTCAACCTTCTGTGTTTATTTGAGTTCTCTAGTTCAGTTTAATTCTTTGGCTGGTTGCAATTACAGTGCAGAAAACATGAGCTCTGCAGCGGAATCAGGTCTAGAGTGTGCATCATGTGGTGCATTTAAGTGTTTTTTTTTTTAGCTTTTATCCTTTGTTCACAGTGAGGAAAGAAGCAAGGAGCGACTCTTGATCTCCTTCAGAAAGCATTTCTATCTATATCAGAATCCAAGCAAACTTCACTGTAATTTAGTTTCAGATTAATGTCTATGTGATAGTGTTGACATACTGCAAGCTTGATGTAACTCACTTGTAAAAAGCAGTTAATTAGAAGAGAATTAGTTACAACATTAGTTAGAAAATGATAATGTCTTTCTGTTAATACTGTTTGGAACTGTAAAAAATTTGCAGATATATTTCTATATATATTTACCAAAAGGACTACTGATTCTGTGATTTCTTGTTGTTTTTTGTGCTGTAGTAGCTGGTGATTCATAATACTCAAAATGTCATTTTTATGTTGCAGATTTCCTTCCATTTTGTGTGCCAAAGGATATTTTTTTATTCGTTGCCGACAAGCTGAGGTGTGGCAGGTTGAAGTGAGGCAGGGGAGCATCTGAGCGGATGCCCCTAGCGGCAGGTCTCGAGTGGCCTCGACCATGAGCCGGCTGATGTTGGGCCGAACTCTGGAGCGGATCTGCAAGGCTGTGCTACTGCTCTGCCTCATACACTTCCTAATTATGATGATCCTATACTTTGATGTGTATGGCCAGCACTTTGACATCTTTAGCCGGTTTAACAATGGCCGTGGCGGCAACACCTCACGCTGGCCTCATCACACCTTCTACAACTATTCCAGTGCAAGGCCCAATACAACTTTCACCAGCTATGTGCCTGCCTCCGAGCAGCTGCCTCCCAGCTCCAAGCCTGAGACCAACCGCACGCGTCCAACGCCCAAGCCTATTCCACCATGCCCAGAGGTGCCTCCTGGACTGGGTAGGTGATGTCATTTGTGCCTTGCAGTTGCGGTTGCATTTTTGTGCTTGTTTTTTTTTTTTTTTTTTTTTTTTTTTTTTTTTTTTTTTTTTTTTTTTTTGGTCTAATTGGCTACATTTAGCATTTATGAGACGCAGGTTATAAAGAATGACCAAAGTTTGTGAGTTTGATACCAAATGTCAGAGCAAGAACTAGATGTGAGTTTACAGGTGCTTTTCTGAACTCTGTGCATCCATATTGGAATTACTGCAGGGTTTGCTTGCAATGATTGTTTGTGAATTATTCAGTGACTTAGTAATGCTGCAGCATTTTAAAAATAAACATATACACTGAGAGACAGGACTAAGGCTAGATATGGTTTAGTACTGTTTTGATACTAGTGCTAATTAATTTAATATTTATTTTTAAGAATGAATCCTATGATTAATTATGTTTTGAGGTTCTATAGCTCAGTCTGTAAAAGCTAGTGATAAGTAGAGTAATATGAGCATATCTGCTACCATGAAAATTAAATATTCTAGTTAATAGTTCTTATTTATGAAAGCTGCTAACAATAACTACAGTAAGGTTGTGATGTGGCAAATGACTGCCAAGCAAAAGTGTACATTCTAGTTGAATTCAAGTGTATGCCACTCTGACAAATGTCATAACATGTAAATTACCTTTACAAAAGGAAGAAATATGGCTGATAAATTGTTAAATTACCAGCTACTGACATGCTGAGGCTAAATTATTTGTGTCTGTGCTGATCTCCACTGGCAAACAAAAATGTCAAAGGCCCAAATGTCAAACTGTAAACTCCAGACTAACTAATAGACATAAAGTCCCTACTACTTAAATACATAAAAGAAAAGTGGCAAGAAGAATGGAATACCCAAACAAGCAAAAACTGTATGAACGCTAAAATACGCTACAGTCCCAAAACGTATATAGACAACAGATAGGATCAAGTAGCGTACTCGAGGTGTCGCATTGGACACACCATATTAACGCACTATCACTATTAAAGATCTATTACTTGAATTCCCAAAATAACTACCTATAAAACTAAAAGGTCAGATGTCAATTACATTAACATACATTTTCAACAAAGATAAACTAAATAAAGTACTACATTTCTTGACCATCACCAAACTAAGAGCCCACATTTAAGGACAAGGTAACAGAACACGCCAAGTAAGACGATAACTTTCTTGCCACAAATTGGCTGAAGAGCTGAAGTGGTATTAAACCCCACCAATCAACCACCGGTGAAGAAAGAGTAGGTTTGCAATTTTCTTAATGGAGACTGATTCCTTCCTAATGCCTGAAGTAGTCCTTGTTTTCTTTAATTTATATAAAAGTTCTAATTATACTTTGATTATTTTCAGCTTATCATAATGTTGTTTTAGTTTGAAATATCCAATATCGATCAATATTGAATATCATTCACTCATCGGATATCAGACAGACATGGCATCTCATTCCACATCTCACCAAAGGCACATGCCAAGTTCAGTATGCAACTGATTGAGCAAATAGTATTAGCTTTTGGTTGAACTAAAATGTCATTTCTTAACAAGGAACGTGGTTCTCAAATTTCAAGAACTGGATACTCATAGAAAATAGAATTTCGATTCAACTTATCAGTTCCTGCTAACACTTTTTATGCTATAAAACACAGCCACTATTAGTGCAAAAATATTTTTGGCATTCCTGTAGTCACTAACTTAGACCGAAGAAGAAAGTTACTTTACATTTTCCTTATTATAGGTTTTAATGGGAAGAAAAATGCATACTGTAAAATGATTCTTTTTGAAGGTGAAAAATGAAAAATAAATATATTCTTCATTTATAAAATATTTTTTCAACATTTGGATCTTAAAACTAGGAATTGATCAAACGCAAATTATACCAAGCAAGAGTGGTCATAACATTTTAAGTAAAAAAAAAATAAATAAAAAGAATAGTTTCTATCATTCTGTATCGATATCGGCAGTTGTACACTGGAATCTGCTTGGATGTTAAAATAATGTGGAACGGCCAATAGTTGGTAGAAATTTATCAGGAAGGGCAGAGAGACCATCTGCATCTTCAGTATCCAATTTTATTTTAAATCATACAGATGATGATGCCTGGACATAGCTTAACAGTGTAAAGAACAAAAACTCTGTGGTCAGGGCATGGGCAAATAGAAGGGAGCAATGAGAAAGAAAATACACGACTGAAGGTGATTGTGGCAATGTGGCTGGGTGGATAAGGACTGGGTTGAGAAGAATACTGAAGAAATATTATGTTTCATCAATTTCTCTTCCCAGTGTATGTTATAATAAACTGGGTTCAGTCATTTAACATCATTCTTTACCTGGTAATAATGGTTTCTCCTGCTGTCATACTATACTTTGTTTCATACCATTCAAACCTACTTCTTTGTATTACTTTGTGGCATATGCATTTGAAGGAACATCTCCTCGCCAGTAATGTAATAATTCAAGTGTGATGAAGCATGTCTCAGGGAGTGCCTAGGGCCTGATTAGAACTAAGCAGAGTGTAAAAGACGCAAAACTGGGACAAACTGAGTTGCACAGGGCCAGCAATGGCAGCCTTGAGAATTTCATTTTCACCCGTCCATTATTATTGATAGCTGAAGGGAAGAGTTTAAGATGATGTTAGGACAGCCAAAGCAGGGTGACAAAACTTAACAATAGGAATAAAAAAATCTACCAGAATGCAGCACCTATGGCTTACCGGTAAGAGCCAGCTGCTGAAAAAAATAGTTTCCTAAATTCCTGGATTTTAATTTGAATTACAGTGTGAAGTTCAGATGTGTGAATATGTGACTTGCATCCAATCCAGGGAGGACATTCACCTCCACCCAGTGATGTCTGGGATAGGCTCCAGGCTACCTCACAATAATGACTAGATTAAGCACGAAAAATAACTCTCTTTCACTTGTTATAACTACAGCATTAAAAGGGTTCTTGTCCTGATCAAGTTTTTCAAGGCAGTATGTGAATGAAGAGATGTGCGAACACCAGGGGACTCAGGAAAGTTTTAATTAGCCATATTTGAACAGACGATAAAAGTGCTGACGTGTAGTCTGTACGGTAGAGGTGGCGTAAGGATTTTTGTCAGACTGCAGGGTGCAGTGGATTCCATGTAGACTCTGTCTAAAGTCTACATGTTTAAAGTTTAAAGTCTGTTATTCTGCTTGCTTTCTAGTTAAAGAAGCGAACATTTGGTATCCTTTTCAAAATATCCTGTTTTACCTTAAACAGTGAACCTCTTCATCATACCACATTGGATAAAACAAAGAAAACTTGTTCTTGGGCATAATGAACCAAAAACACTATTCATATAAACAACTGAGGCCACTTTCTGAGAGACTGCTTAAGTCACCAAACACAGTACTTTTACTGTGGTAATACTATGATAATTGTAAGAGGAAAGGAAAGTGCTGAAACAACTACTTTCTAACAACCAAAGACACATCAGTGTTTTGTGGGTGCTAGCTTTGATGACAATTACACCTTGATATACAGTGATGTCAAAATTTTATTAGACCACTAATGAAAATGCTTTATTTAGCATATTTTTCATTTGAATGTTTATTTTTACCTGTAATTGTAAATGTTACAATGTATTTCCCATATTCATGCCTGGAATACTTTTTTCCAGACACCCCTAATGGGCCATTTCTCATGCTTGTCTCACTCCCATCATTGGTCGCATCTTCATTGTGCCCGAGAAGGCACTGTATGGTAATGTAAGTGGCTAGCTATCTAGCATGTATACATGCACTTTACTATGTCTCCTTCTTTTCTGAAGTAGATTGTCAGTTGCATGCTATGCTGACATCAGATACTTTCTAACTTTTGCCTGAAGCTACAGTTTAGTCGACTAATGTTAGCTGATAATATGCTCTTTCATTCCCAGTGTTTGCTTGGTATTTTTTAGCAATATAAAAATACATATACATTGCTCACAAAAAAATTCAAAGTGAGATATCCCCCAATTAAATATCACCTAATTGTGAGCAGTGTATTACCTAATGTTAGGTAAAACTGGAGCTCACTCCCGAGCAGTGGGAAAATGTAAGATTTGTAGAGATACCTTTTGACAGAAATTTACCTTCCATATACTTTAGTAACCTTCCATATACTTTAAATCAACTTGAGATTACTTATGATACTTAATACAATGTAAATGCTATTTAAATAATGGTAAAACCATTATCAATTGTTAATAAAATGAAAAGCAAAAAAAATGAAGTTCTAGCTCAGCTTATCCTGGTCAGGGTCACTGGAGACACTAGAATTTTTCACTTTGTTGCATCTAACTGCAAATTAGTTCACAGTTTGAACAGTTCAGTTTCTGGGTATCTTTAAAGGTTCCTTTATCACCTTCTTCAGCAGATGCATGATCTTTACAGGATTACCTTCTAGAGAGAGTAGCAACCATAGTAAATGTGCATTTGTATACTGAAAACAAGTCTTGTGAGATCAGTGCCTGCTGCTTATCCTCTGTTAGAAGCCTACTTTATAAAATATATGACAAAGAGCTTTAAAGGGCAGTGTGTTAAAGTGTGTAAAATCCTGACATTGTCCATCCACGGTGCATCACCTGACAGCAAACATGACCAAAGCATATGACCTCTACAGATGACTGACAGAAATGGGTTGGTTTTTGATTTATTCCCATCTGCTAACTCTCAGTATAACCCTCATCACATAAGCCCTGGCAACAGTGGCCCTAATCCATGTTTTAAAGAAACAGCCTCGTACAGTACAGCATGGAACTAAACAATCCTGCTTACAGAAATTAGGGGATATGCCAAAATGGAATATTCCATAAGGAAATATCCCCTGATATTTGTGAGCAGTGTAGAACTCAAATGGCTAAATAATAAGGCAGAACAATGCGTGCAAGCAGAGGAAATAAAAGTTCTCTCTAGTGAAATGTGAAACATTTTTGGAAAGAGAGACTACCCCTTGGGTAGTTTGATATGATTCGATCTGGCTATGTTTGAGAAAACTTTGGACACCCCTGGTAAACAACATAGCGTAGACTACCTTAAAATATTTAAAACACTTACATTAGCCTACAGTTGTAAGAAATGCTTATTCTTTTTTTTTTATAAAAAATGAATAGCTCATGTAATTTTGTTAAATATTAATTCAATATTATATTGAAAGTGAAAAACAAACAGGTTAGCCGAGTGGTGATGCTTGGAATTGCAGTTCTGCTGAATGTGTTTTTATTGTATTATTGGAACAGACTTGAGTCACATGACATAAATTTGATGACTTGCGATTTGACTTTACTGCCAATAACTTGGACTTGGAATCAGACTTGTTGAATAGGACTTGTTGATACATCTTTTCCAAAGACCTATATTAACCTATGAAATCTAAAATGTTGTGTTGCATTTTAAACTTGATCCTAAAGCAGGAGGAACGAAAGACAGAAAGAAGGGATAATGGTTGGGAGTTTAAAACAATCCATCATATATTTGAGTGTTACTGTGTTATTTCTCCTTGTTTGCAAATAGACTGTAAGAACATCCAGAACTCTTCAGCAACACTGTTTTAAAAGGCATAAGGAAGCTGTTCAGTGTCGCGATTTAGCTTCCTGTTGGCACAATTAATTTTGCACTACGAGGCTTGCAGTATGTCGTAACTGTGTTGAAGTTAAGATTCTGCCAGCCAGCACAAAGTAAGAAAGCCCAGAGTGTATGCTTAGGAGATTGCCAGATGGTGTGACTTGGAAATCGCCAAACATTTTTTTAATTTTTAGTTTAATTGGGACATGGACACATAAAGAAAAACTGAAAAAGAGCAAGTGTAATGCACTTATTTAAGAGATTAACAGGTTTCAGCAGTTTTTTTTTCCAGAATTACTTGTTTAAGGGTTTACTGTCATTATGAATGTGGGGCAATAATAATATAATATGATATGGGATATGACATATGTCACAAAATATAAAGCAATAATCATTTGCAGCACAATAAATGTCTATATTATAAAATTCTAATTTATTTAATGATACCATACCTCCTTTTAAGGTAAATTATTTTTTTCAAAAGCAAGAAATGTTTAACCATTCCAGGTGTTTAACCGTTGTGTGTACTCTCCCATTTCTGGAATAATACCACAAGAATTGGATTCTTATGACAGCAAGAGTTTTAATTAAGAACCAGCTTTGTCTGAGCATTTTTGTAATGCCAAACTCCTACTCTTTTATTAGAAGATAAAGGATATGCTTTTTGGGCACAGGTGTGGACAGGCATGAATTTGACTGGGGGTGGGATTGTTACCCCATAGAGGAAATGCTAACTACATTCTTCTGGCAGGTCTTGCGTGTGGGATCTGACTTCACGCACTCACATGGGTGGTTGATCAGCAGATCTAGGTTTTATCCTTGGACATTGGCCAAAAAGCTGGCAATGGGCCTACACCTGGCACCATGAGAGGAAATGGAACATAGGGACTCTTAAGAAGATATTCTTGTTGTCCAAGCCAAGGCTCAAAGTAAAGAAAATGAGTTTCCTGTTTGAAATTCTAAGGTTTAATACCTTAGACTATTTTTGTTCGTTCTTTCTTGCTATTGTTGCATATAGACTCAAAGACAATATGTATTGATGAAAGTTCTATATCAATTGAATGTAATTGCTCAGGGATTGCATCATTATTCGCTCTTCTGAGAGCAAGACTGCAGAAAATACTCCATTTAATGGAATGAGCTTAGGAGGGTAATGAGCTCTTGAGAGGCTTTTGCTTGATTGTATTTTTATGGCATTTCCAAACTTTTTTTGGTCTGCCTTAGCATGGTTTAATTGGAACTCACTACGCAAGTAGTAGTTCAACCAAAATGGGTCTGTGCCAATAAGTAAGCTAATAAGTACCTATCTTTATCCTAGTAAGGATCCTAATTACCATGTCCTCATTTGCATTTTTCTGCATGGCAGCTGCTTGCATGAAAAACGTTACACACAAGTGAGTGCTCCCACATTTTTGTAACTATTGTATTATATCTATATCTGTTATATCTTTTCTTTGGACAACACTGAAGATATCACATATTGGTATAATGTAAAGTAGTCAGACTACAGTTTGTATAACAGTGTAAATTTGCTGTGCTCTCAAAATAACTCAACACACAGCCATTAATGGCTTAACCACTGGAAACAAAAGTGAAAATGGCCAAATTGTGCCAAATGAGTTATTTTCCCTCGCCATTATCATATGGCTCGTTAGTGTACAAAATCTCAGTTGTGAATGGGGAGTAGGTGTGTTAAATTTGGTGTCATCACTCTTACACTCTTTCATACTGGTCAGTTTAAGTTCAACATGGCATCTTCATGGCAAAGAACTTTCTGTGGATCTGAAAAAGGGAATGTTGCTCTACATAAAGTTGGTTTAAGCTATAAGAAGATTTAAAAACTGCTGCAGCACAGTGGCCAAGACCATATAATGGTTTAACAGGACAGGTACCACTCGCCATGGTCTACCAAAGAAGTTGAGTGAACACATGAACAGCATCATACAAGCCTAGGGTGACAATGGGAAGCAAAAACTCCCTAAAAGAAGTTGTAAGGAAGAAACCTTGGGATGACCAAGACTTGAAAAGAGAGCCATTCCATTTGGGTGGCCTAGGTGTTAGCTGAAATAGTTATGTTTGTATTAGTACTAGAATTGAGTAACAGTTAAAATAACAGTGTTAATTATTTGCATCTTGTCAAATATTTCGTTCAATACACAGAGTCACTCCAGGTCAGCGAGGCCTTGGCGGGAAGTTCTTTGGAGGGCTGGAACAGGTACCTGAACATCATCTCGGAGAAAAAATATAAAATGTAGTTACTTATTGATTGTAATCGCAGAGCCTATTAACAATCATTGATGCCATGTGCAGCATGAAACTCCAGCAGCATGTGATGTTTTCATGGAGGAGTGGGAGAGAATTCAACCTGCAGCCTATTTCTAATGAACTCCATGCCCAAGAGATTTAAGGCAGTGCTGGAAAATAATGGTGGCGACACAAAATATTGACACTTTGGGCACAATTTTCACAGGGATGTACTTACTTTTGTTGCCAGTGGCTTAGACATTAATGGCTGTGTGTTGAGTTATTTTGAGGGCACAGTAAATGTACACTGTTTTACAAACTGTAGACTGACTAATTTACATTGTATTAGTGTCATATCTTCAGTGTCGTCCAATGGAAAAGATAAAATAGTTACAAAAATGTGTGTACTCACTTTTGTGAGGTACTGTATACCATAACACCATAGTACCATAACACTAAAGGTCAACCATAATGCTTAAGTGTTTTCTTAAAGCCATGAATGCTGAATGGCCCAACTCCACAGCTTTCAGTATTGTTATATCCAGATTTCAGTCACTTCTCTGTGGCTATATAAATAGCTGAACTCCCTAGAGATGTTGTAACACACAGGAAGTGTAGTGATCATGCTTAGATTGGATGTTTGTTGCCCTTTCAGCCCCAGAACTGTTCAGTGTTCTTTAACAGGCCTTTTAAATCCTGCTTGCTCTTCAGTTGATGAAACATGAATGACTCTAACAATGACGGTGAAGTGCTCTCATAGCCACTTTTTAACATTCACCACCATTTTTATGGCCTACATCAACCAAGCAGCTAAATTAATGATGTCACTGTCTGTAAAACACTTTATATTAGGATATTAGACAATGTTATTATCGGAAGTTATTTTGTTTTTAATGTTTTCATCATATTCTTGAGTATAGAAATTAAGCCACATTGTGAGGATGTGAAAAGTATCTAAGACATACATATTGGATTAAACCAGTGGTGGCTCGTGGTTTTTAAAATATGGATAGCACGTATGTTAACATGTCGTCACTTCGTTATTCTGGTTTGCCACTGCCACAGTGCAAGAATTATTATATTGTTCCAGTTGAGTTACAGTTAGTTGCCTTTCTTGAGAATTGTGAGAAGTCAGTTATGTTTCTGATTCCTGATTAACATTGAAAGGGCAACTAATTAGTGGTCAAGAGGTGACTAAGATGCAAAATGCACCTTACCACAATACACTCACTGCCAGTGAAACCCATGTGTCTGGGCATGGCTTAAGTCATTTTCAAAAATGTTTGATCAATGAGTCTAAACTTTTTTTGGCTACACAAACACACCTTAGACTCCCAGAGATCCACAAGCAGCAGTGAGTGTTTATCAGGTATGTGTGTAAAGCTTTAAAGCTGATCACTGGAAGTAGAGGTTAACAAACAAATAATGCCATACTGCAGTGAAAAACACTCACCAATCACCTTAGTACATCCCCTTCTCCCTGTTCTCTAATGAACAGGACCAGCGTATGGTGGATGATTCTGTACACTGCAGTGACAATGACGTGGTGAAGGCGTGTTAGTGTGTGTTGTTCTGGTGTGAATGGATCAGATACAGCGATGCAGCTGAAGGTTTTTAACACCTCCGTCTCACTGCTGGACTAACAATATTTCACCTGCCAAAAGTGTCCAGCCACCAACATCTTGTAGGCAGCATCCCATGAGCACTGATAATGGATTAGAGGATGACTAACACAAACTGTATCCAACTTTACATCTAATGTGGTGTGCAATAGGGTGCACGATGTTTAATAATGAGTGTAGAAACATAAAGGTGAACTCAGTGAAGTGATTAGTGAGAGAGTGATCAGTTGATTCTTGAAGATGGTGAATTTAATCACTATCACCAATTAATTATAATTAATTTATTGATTAACAACACAAACACCTTGCTAAATATTTCATGACCATATATACGGTATTACAGGCGTCATGTGTTCACAATTTTCTCTAGATTTTCTGTGGACTTGATTATTGATAATGTGAGTGTTTATGTGTGTTGCTGTATGCATATTTGCAACTAGTCAAAAACCAATGAAATTACTTAACTTTATATACAACTAAGGCTGTATTCACTTTTGGAAGAGCAAGCCTTATGTATACATAAACAGCAATTTCTGGCTGTTGTGTGCTCATGAATTCTTCATGATGGTAACATAGCTGTGCATATCAATAATTCATAGCTGCCCTTCAGATGAATATGTGCATCCTGAGTGTCAAAATTAAAAGCATTGTATTTTAAAGGACCAAGACATGCCTGCAGATGTAAAACAAGACTCAAAGTCTAAAAGAGTTGATTTCACATTCTGATTACATTTTGTTTTCATTATATTACATCACCATGTCCCCTATGGCCAATGTGGGCAGAATCGGACAAAACCAGAAAGCATGGCCTTAATGAGTCTCTTTCCGTTAGGGACACTGAAGGTGATCACGTGTTTTAGGAGAAAATTGAATTTAAACTATTTTCCGCTATTTACTGCTATCTGGAGCAGGAAACATTAGCATTTGTTCATTAAAAGCATTCCCCAGTGAAACAGAGTGGGTTTTGCTGGTTTATAATGGATCTTCTCATTAATCCGCCTTGAAAAACTTACCCATAATGCTTTGACTTTATCAACAATCATCCAGAGATGATATTTTGCCATTGTGTGTGAGTGCACAAGTGTAGCAAATGATGCCCTAATGAGACATTTGTTCCTATTATTGATTTCTGGGTGGATATATAACGGATATCTCCATCTTACCACTTGTATTTAAAAAATAATAATAATAGAGAAATTGCAGCAGAGAGCTCTAGGTTACTGGAGTAGTTATCCTTATTTGTTCTTTGTGTTATTATAACCCACCAGCTATTGATTTTTATCCAGTGTAATGTTATTCACTGTTTCGCATTAGATTAACACTGCAATATAACAAATTTACATTTAATGTTTTCATGCAATATTCAATATAGTATTTACTAAATTATTATTTATATGACAAATCACATGAAAGAGAAACTTGAATTGCAGTGGCTGATGTATAGTGGTGGTTAAAAGTTTGTGATCTGTCTATTTTACTGCAAAAATACAGTCCTAAAACAGATAAAGAGAACCCAGTACATGGGTACCTTTATGCTTTTTAATTGGATAGGAAAATAGAAAAAAATGGTCCAATTTTACATATCTGTGAGTGCATGAGTGTGTGCATGTGTGTGTGAAAGCATGTGAACCTGTAGGGTTACCGTCAATTTGAAGCTGACTTTCACAACATGTTTGTGGAAAGGTGTCATTGCATGGACAAAGGATATTTGTGAGGACCTTGGATAAAAGAGTTGTTGAAACATTTCAGATTGGAAACAAATATATTCTAAAGAGACTCCACAAGCCACAATTTGTATTAGAAACCGGTGTTAACATCACAGCATGTAATCCACAAGGTCTACTAAGAAAACCAGGGTGACTTCAATGTAACTAAGAGCATCTCTTAGTTACTGCACTTAATAATCTGATCGTAGTCAGATTTCTGCATATCTGATTATTCAAGTGGCCATGTATACAGCATACTCCGATTTAGAAATCAGATAATGAAGGCAGAGAAAGAGAGCTGGAAGTAATTGGATTACTTGCTTAATAAGTGCATGTAAACACACCCACTGTCTGTTGTTAATGTTAATGTTGTTAATGTTAATGAGTTTGCCATAAAAACCACTGAACAACAGCAGTGTTCATGGCAGGGCTGTAAGGAGAGCCACACTGCTCTCCAAAAAAAACATACATGTCCATGCACAGATAAGAGAAGACTACTGAAAAAAATGCAAATAAAAGAACACTGTAGATGTATGAGACCAAAATAAACTTTTTGACTATTATTAGTGGAATCCAGCATAAGAACCATATCCCACCTGTGAAACATGGTGGTAGTAATAGCATGATTTGAATCTTTATTTGGTACACTGGCTCCGAGTGGCCTATCATTTATTGATGAAACAATGAATTCTGAATTGTACATGTAAATTTCAAAAGGAAAATGTCAAGACACATCTGTGAACTGAATCTTAACAATGTGGGTCATACAGCAAGACAATGACCATGAATTGTTAAAACCTTACATTTACGAATGGCCAAGCCAAAGTCCTGCTTGGAATCCAATCGAAATGTTGTGAAAAGACCTGAAGCAAGCAGGTCACGTGAGGAAACCAACATCCCATAGCTCAATCTATTCTTTAAAGAGGGATGAGCTAAAATCACAATTAATTTTCTTTTAGGAGCAGACAATCCACTATGTTGTAAAATGTCTTTGACTTTTGACTTATGCACAAGAGTATTTTAAATATTTGGATGCACTAATAAGAATAGATGTCTTTTAGTATCCTTTAAATGTGCACAACTAATTTTTAATTAGGAGTGTTAATCTGTGAAAGAGCATTGTGCTATAAGCCATAGAACAAATAGGTTCAGGTTCTGTATAAGCTTTAAGTTTCATATTAGTAACTATTTCTAAAACTAGAAGCTTTGTAAATTATATTGGCAGTCTTCTGGTTAAATGTACTGGAAATTTCAATGAAATAAGTAAAGCTTAGAGGGAAGAAGTTGAAGAGACATGCCTAAGCCTCAGAGAGCTGTGGTTGGATCTCAGCTGTTGGCTGCTGCTATTTTATACTTAAGCAAACTAGATATCCCCAAGCTGTGCTCATGCAAGCAGTTGCTGTACTTGTTTAATGTGTGATGCTTTGGAAATAACATTGCTTACACCTCTTAAGAGCAGAAGAATTTTTGCTGATATGTCTGAATCCCCCTAGCAAGTAATGGGTGAAGAGGCTAGGTGTTAGGAACATGGCTGCCATATTGAAAGCTGACATATTGGTTCTTCCAATACAAAGTTGTAGCATATCAAAGACCAGAATTGTCTCAAACATTGACTGCCACAATCAGATATATCTTGTGGTTTAAAAATTATTGATAGAAAGTTGTTGAGGTCAGGACTTTTGTTGTTTATCACAGGCAACAGAAGATTCTGATGTCCAGGGAATGCAGCTGCTGTATCATAGTGACTTCAACAAACAACACTTAGAAAGACCATCAATTTCATACAGCACTGTTGCATCCCTCATAGACAAATTAAGAGAAACCAGGACTGTTCATGACAAGCCAAATAGTTGTGGTCTGAAAAGTGCTACAGACAAAGAAACCTTAACAATGGTTTTGGCAGCATTTGCAGAACGTCTACGTTTCTTTTGACTTTTGGCTTACCCTGTATAAACAGATA
>JAYJMA010149967.1:0-14454 GCA_036873895.1 Parotocinclus cabessadecuia | reverse complement strand
TTATTTTGTACTTAACTATTGTAAGTCGCTTTGGATAAAAGCGTCTGCCAAATGCAATGTAATGTAATGTAATGTAACATATTATTTCATAGATCCCAATTTATATGTATGTTATGTTCCAAGTGTGTGTGCACACCCCTTCTAGTAGTCAGTTCAATCACTTTGGCCACACCCATTGCTACAGTGAAGACTCACCTGACTGGAAGGCAGTGGAAAGTAAGGATCGGTGATGGTGGTGGGTGACACTGCAGTGACAGCCTGCCAATCTATTTCTATACCACTGTGTAAGTTTCATATCAAATCACACCACCCAACCTAATACATTGTGAATGTAATGATGGCGTAAGGTAGTGATTACACTACCTTAATGGGGAAAACTGTACACTTGCTAGAGCAAGGAGGCTCTAGTACCCTGTTGGGCTGCCTCTAACCTAGATACAAGATGACATAAGGTTGGGCATGGGGGCATACAGGTTGGCCTGGTAATCAAACCAGCAATTCTGCCTTCCTCCCTCGACATTGCTCAACCCAATAAATTTAAAAAAATAACATAAAAAAATAATAATAGCTTAAGCCAAATGGAGCAGCCAGAAGAAAACACATCACACTGTTAAATATGAAATCACAAAGGATGCTGCGTGCAGGATTTATTGGGATAACATTTTATCACCTGCCAAACTTTGCAGGGGGTGTGGCAGTGTAGCATTGGGTGTGGCAGAAGTGATTAAACTGACTATTAGAAGGGGGTGCACAAACATTTGGATAGGTTCCTCCCGTCCTCCTGGAAATTACGCCGAAAAGCTCTACCTCTGATTAAAAGACCTGTCCAACCACCACCATGAGCCGTTGCTGACTTGACCTGGCACAGGTTAATGTGTCGATAATGTCATGCTCGGAACGGGAACAAGCACGAGGAGTACGTAAGTGCATAAATTAAACGGAAACAGGACAGTGGCCATATTTCACATCAATCAATCGGGTTGCCCTGCCCACCGCCAAAAGCAGTTTGAATGTGATGTGAATTTAAATGAGATGCAGTCTGCTAAGGCAGACTGTGTGATCGACTGGTAAACCCCAGTGTTAAAGCTACTGAAGACACACACTAACTCAAGTTAAAGCTACCAACTCAGAGGAACGGTAAACGAAGCAGGCATAAATATATGAAACAGAAAAAAGAGGGGTCAGGAACAGGAACAAAACGACAGCGTAATGGTCACGAGAGCCGACAGGGAAGTGAAGCTCAAGGTGGGTTTAAATAGAGGAATGAAGTACAGGCACTCCTCAGTTTACGGTTAACGACCTTAACGATGTTTCGACATTACAATGAATATCCGATAATGAACAACGGCGGCGTCATTTCCTCTGACGCTGAGGTCAGCTGACGCCTAAGACCGTGACAACCGGCACGCACAGAGAAAAAAACTAACAGACCCAAATGGGTTGTAACAATACACACTCAGCAATAACCGTGCTCTGAAGTTTGAATTTTTCCTGGCAAGCGAGACACAGTAACAACTCTGCTCTGAACTTTGACGATCAACTCAGCAGTGGAAGATGTAGGGAGTCAGGTGTGTGCAGGAAAACATAGTTAGGAAAACCAAAGTTGCATTCGTGCTTCTAGTACGTTTAATGTACTATGATATGTGTTGTATAAGGTAGCAACAAGGACCAATCCCAGGGTGCAGTGACCTGGGTCCTTTCTGTGTGGAGTCTGCATGTCCTCCTTATGTCTGCGTGGATTTACTCCGGGTTTTCTCCGAGAGTCTAAAGATAAGTGTGTTAAGTTAACTGGCATCTCTAAAGCCTACAGCCCTTAGTACATGACTGTTTATGTGTGCCCTACGATGCATTGGCGGATCTAGGGTTGTTCCTGTCCAGAGTTGGCGGGTGGGCACGCGACCCCGTGTAGATTAAGAGATAGATAATGAATGAATATGTTGTATATATTAAACTCCTCAGATTATGAGAAATGTAAATTACAATGAACCTATTGTAAATCGTTAAGCTGCTTTTATATTATTTTATTCAGCTTATTATTATTACTATTATTAATTATTATATTATTAAGCTGCTACATTATTTTTTCAGTTTAACAAAATCTCTTGTTTTGATCTTTCCAAAATGTGGCTCGACCAGAGACAGAAGAATCATAACCATGACTAAACAGATGATATGTGTACTTGCTATACAGTATATTTTCAATTAGGAACACACTTGCACATCTGTGCTCATTTGAAGCCACCGTTTTACTGTCTGTCGAGCATCTGGAATCAAGGGGGTTATTCTGATTTGCAAATGGATTGCTTGAATGAATACAGAGGTGAGATATCTATAAATATAGCTTTATAGGCCTAGCTTTCCTCTCTTCGTCCAACACTGCTTTTCTGTGCTCTTTATGGCCACTACGTTGATGGAGCCGGATAGATTGATTGATAAACAGATTGGATGCAGTCATAAAACCTCTATAAATTGCAGCAGCATGAGGCTGTGCCCCCTTTATTTAGCACTGCACATATTGAATCATTGCAGCCGTGCTGGTGCACTGCAGTCCAGTCCATTAACCGTGCACTGAAATTTAGTGGCAGCCACAATGAGGATTAACATGGAGCAAGTCAAAGGCAGCGGGAAAAGGGAGACGGTGCAAACGTCAATAACTCTTAAGTAAAGCTGAAAGTGCAAAGTTTATTTGCTACACGCACAACAAACATTGTTATAAGAGGTTCCACTCTATAGTTTGATTTATATCCTCTTTACGATCATCATACCTTCTTCACTTAATTTATACTTAATTATAGACACTGTTTGCTATGCTGTTTGTTATATTAACTGCTAGATCCATCTAACAGGTGCATACAATTAAAGTCTAAGGCCATAAAACCCACAACTGACATTATTGTTGCTAATATCGAGCTTGGTGAACTTTTCAGCGGTTGCTACCTTTCTCAGCCTTAGAATCCGAAATGTTTACCCTGGTGAAGCTTCCCCATTCAACTTCAACTGTTGGGTTGTACTCACACTTTGCCCGGTTGCTTTGTACCATGCCAGAGCACAATTGTCCTCACTTCCCTGCTGGCCTGTGCTCACATTGTACTTGTGTTGTATGCATGTGCAAGCTTATGTCATCACGATACTGCTTTTGGTGAAATAAGACCTGCTTGCCAGTTCCAGAGTTATATTTCTCTATTAAGAATACAAGCAATATACGGAGGTGAAGGGGGGAGCAACAAGAATTGCCAATCTGTCCTAGGAAAAGTACAAATAAGATTGATTTTCCAGGTAAAAATATTTTATGTAGTATGTTTTAGGCATGCATGCATTATTATATGTTCTCTAGAACATATAAGCACTTCTCCTTGTAAGAGCATAAATAAATATATGATGGTTTTAACTATCTTGTTCCAGTCTTTATTCCAGTTTAAGTCATTTTTAGACCAAAAGAGAAAAGGTGTTACAGTAGTAAAGTGTCAATAACTCCATAATTATGCCCATTGTTCAGTTGTTCATTCAGATTTTTTTGGTAACAAAAGCACTTCAAACTTTTCCTGGCGTCTTTCCTTTATCCAACATCCAAAAAATGGTCAATTGTTTTGAGTATGCAGTGACATTTTAAAGCAGTAAAAACCATGAATGAAGATTCCAATGTGATATTTACATCCCGTATTTTCAATCACAAGACGTCTTTGTGCAGGAAAGACAGGGTGTTATGTTTTCTGCCTGTTTAATCTATTATCTTCTCAGCGAATGCTTTGAAAAGCGTTTCCAGAACAGCTTTAGGGAGAGATGAAAAGCTGAGCTTATCAGTATGCTACAGATGCAGTGTTCCACACAACCAGAGCTTGAACACCTCAGAGAACTTAATGGCAAAACAATGAGGATTAAGTTCAGTTGCATTCATGGACCCACAGACAGACAGACATTATGATTGCTGACCATTTTTTGGCACACCACCTCATTCAGAAAACATGAAAAATCATGAAAAACATTAATATCGGACTGTTTACTCTTTCCTGATGTTACAGCCTCTACTTATCTGAGATGTCTTTTCAATAGACCACGACACATGATGCCATTCATTTCGGTTCAGCCTAAACAATCAGGAAGATGTGTTCCAGATGAGGTTTCCTTTCACTGGAACTGAGATAAGATGCAAGTTAAAATCAGATGCATTAAATAGCAGATATTTTATTTGTAAAAAAAAATGGTATGATTGCTGTGTTCAGTTGTGAATTAGGCTTACAATACAACATAAATCAGAATGATCTAAAGTGATAAATATAAATAAAGCCTTTAAAATAGCACAGCTATGGGCCAAAATGGTTGATGACCGAACATTACCACAGTCACATGCTACTGTAATGTAAATATAAAGGGTATTCTCAAAACTGTGTGCAAACAAGAGATATAGCTGAGATCTAGATATAGCGGAAAGCATGGCTGATTAATGAGTGATTGCTTGATGGAAGCTAA
Source organism: Parotocinclus cabessadecuia (assembly GCA_036873895.1). Classification (NCBI taxonomy): domain Eukaryota; kingdom Metazoa; phylum Chordata; class Actinopteri; order Siluriformes; family Loricariidae; genus Parotocinclus; species Parotocinclus cabessadecuia. The sequence goes on along the minus strand of JAYJMA010149967.1, from coordinate 9,987 downwards.
AATGCATTGAAAAACACGTGGGATCAGCCAGATGAAAGAGTCTCAATGAGTTAATCTAAACCAGTTTATATAGTTATAGGTTAGAGAGAATATACAGGTAGTGGGGGGACAAACAAAGGAGTACTACTTACAATAGGACAGATGCATACATTTACAAAAATTATTTACAGCTTGGTACAAAAGTAAGTTACACAAAAAGTAACCATACTAACCGAGTTAGAACAGTCTGTAGTCCAAACATGAGGTAATAAGCAAGTAAACACACACACACACACACACACACTCATACACAAACATAAGAATCATGGTTACCAGATCACATCAGAGAAACAAACATTCAGGTCTTTGGAAACTAGTCCACAGAAGCAAATTGCCCAAACAGATAAGCTACCATAACATGAAGGAATGACCCCATGATTAGTTAATAAACAATAATAATAATGTATATTTGACTTAACTTTAGAATAATATCAACAAAGTCTATTTTTAGGAATTATTTTTTATGGATGTGCAGTGATGCCTGGCTGGTCACGAGTGCAATGCCCAGAGTTTTTTAATAGTTGCTAAGACCTTTTCCTTAAAATAAATGGACGATGATTAGATGGTCATTATATTACCTGTAATGTGATATTTCTACTGCACCTGCTCCACAGCAAGATAAAGGTTATTATGTCTTTGTTTTATAATTCAAAAACATTATTTTCACTGGGTAAGCATCGATCATAAGCAGGTGTAAGTAATAAACTGAGGTTTTTCAGAGCCGTAATGATAAGCAAATGATGTTTCTGTCTAGAAGGCACCAAGTGTAGGATCTATTCCCACCGTTGCCCTGTTGTTTCAAGGGTAACCGCCGGATTCACTGCTGCCCCTGTGCAGTATGATATGGTTACTGAGATAAATGACTCTCATTCTATGGAGTGTACTCCAAAGCTGAGTACAACTTTGTAGAAAATATAAATATACTTTACATAAAAACTGATTTTCTTTGAGTTCTTTAGGTGTGTATTTTGTGATGCCAAAATATAATATATTTATTCAAGGAATAATGCAGGTAAATGATCAAGAAACTTAAAGGCTAAGATAGCTGTGTAAACCTGTGTTATTTTCTCAAGACACTACACTAAACCTCTTATACACAATGTTGCTTAGTTTCTTTTATCCGTTTCTACACAATGACCCTCATGAATTTATTCATATTGTCTAATGTCGCCCAGAGGAGAATGTATTCCTCAATGCGTCCCCTTTTTGCTTCTCTGAGAGTTTTTTCCTTCCCACTGTTGTCCCTGGCTGCTCATTTAGCTTCTACGCTCTGCATTGGGTAAATTGTTTTTCTTTCTGTTGCTAGAAGTGTTATGAAAATAAAATAAAATTGAACTGAATGACACCATGAAATGGATAAACGTTGGATGGATAGATTCCAGCCGCTTTACCTTAGCTTTGCTGAATTTCACAAGACCCAGTGCATCATTATTATAAGGAAATAAGGAGTCAAACTAAGGACTTAAATTAGTTCAGCGGCACACAAATACAGATAGCCATTGTTGTTTATGTAGAAGAGAAGATATGGGGTCGGGATCTGCCTACAGATACACTTTCACTTCATTATGCAGCGGTGATATTCCTCGACTTCTGCAGAAGACGCTCTGACTCATTTTGTTGCTGGCAACACTTTTAGAAATGGATGTTGAATGCAAAAATGGAAGGAGATTCAGCCTGACTTGTAAGTCGTTTTAAAGCGTCTGTCAAATGAATAAATGGAAACGTAGCACGGCGGAAAAGATGATGGTGCCTGTTTGCATACTTCAGAAAAACAATGAAGAATTGGCTTTTGAGAAATGAAAGGTTTATCTGCATTAGGGTCTCAGAAAGCTGCTTGCAGAAGATAACAGATAAACAAAGGATCTTGAAGCAGACGTCTTCATAACTCTGTATTCAGACTTTATGATATACAACGTTAGGCTTCTGTAGACGCAGTTACTTTCTCCTAATTTGGCAAAACTAAGCCGCCACCAGATAACCAGCAGCGAGTACAAGATATTCGGTGGCCAAAAATGAGCATCTTGTGTAAATGTGCTGTTGAATTTTAACTTTAGGGATTTACTTTAGGGATTGACTTCCATTTAGTCACAAGAGCATGCTGGATGCTAAGTCCTGGCTTACAATTCATCCCAGAGGTATTGGGTGGCGCTCTGATCATGTTTTTGTGCATGGCTGCCAAACACCGAACAGGTGGAACACACAGTTTAACACAGTGACTCTTTCTGTTTCGAATTGTGGGAACATCCCTCTGTACTAAACAGTGAGCCATACCCATCTTGGGCAAACTTAAGCCAACTTCTGGGTACATGCTCACCTACACTCTGTGAATTCCAAACATTGTTTCATACCAGTCCCAGACCCTGCAGCAACACTTACCAGGAAAACAGGGCTAAAAACTGTACTGGCACTGTAGGCACCATTGTCCATAGAAGGGATTGACTCTGGGCTTGCTGTGAATATGTAAAAATAAGAATAGTAGTATTATTTACATTTTAATGGCCTTGTAAAACTACAGCATTCCTGAATTGTTTTGTGTTGGGAGTGACACGGCTGTTTCGTGTTTACTAGTTATAGAATCGGCCAATCATCTAAAAGGCATCCGATTCTCAAACTACAAACTCTGAACTCATCAGTACCCTAAAACAAAGCTATTTAGGCATTTGAATCAGCAATTCAGTGATTCACTGCCTTATTCTTGTTCACTGCCTTATTCTATGCTTGCACACCGATAAGAAAATAGGATAATGGATAGAAAATAATGCATTTCATTGAAACTGAAATCTAATACCATAATAGTATGAGGATGAACAAAAGGGTACCATTACATGCAATAAACCTATTCCTACAGTCCAGTTAATATTTTTAAAGCTATTTGTTACTCATTATATAGATACAACAAGATCTGTACACAGTGGCTTGAGTGGATTAGGGTTCACTGGTGTCGCTTTAATGATTCAATGTGATGCCACAGCACTAATTAAGTGAAGGCCTTATACAGCAGTTTCAGCGGTACTATATTATGCATGCATATAAACCCAGTGTTTTTCTTTTAGACAGCCAGGAACGCAACACTGAGCCACATCCTGAGATAACACCAGTTTCTTATTTTCAGCTGTAATGCCATTCCAGTGTCTTTCATTCTATTAAACTAATTACGCAGGTTTACATTCAGATCACGTTGAACATGACGACGGTTTTGACATCAGTGACATCGTCTCATGAACACCGCTGACCTTTAACTTATACAGAAGTTGCAACATAGAACTGTTTATGCAGGAAGAGCATTGCAGTCAAAAGCTTCCCCCAGGTACAAATACACTCCATAATGCAGCAATGGTGAATTCAGTATAGAGCCTTTCCCTTGCTAAGAGTGTTCTCATGCCAGCCAAAGGGTTCAGACGTCAGGAAATGTTATTTAGGTGAGTTTTAAAGTGCCATGTCAAAGTTCCCAGGGTGTGAAATTGATTGGGCAAAGCAAGGGCAAAGCCCTCACAGAAAGAACTGTCCCTCTAGTTAGAGTCACGTAGCCTCATTTTAAAAACACAAAGTCCACACCAATAATGTGCTCGCAGACAATGAAGAGGCTGGACTGCAAACAATTCAGAGAGGATAACAAGAGATAAAAACATGTCGGCAGTCGGGTAAACAGAAATAGTACAAAAAGCTACAACACGCCAATCACCTGTCAAAGAAATTGCACAGGACGTTAATGGACTTGCTAGACTTTTATCTAGAATTTTAAGGACCGCTAAGCCACAGCTTCAGACTGAACCGTGGCAGAATGTCATCTTCTTTATGAGATGAGTGGGAGGTCTGCCTGCAGTAATGGACTTTAAGAAGACTGTAGGTGGTGAGGCCACAAAATGACTCCATATCGCCTTTGTGGGCTGAGTCTGATTACGTGGGTGGCAAATTCTCCAGGCACTAGCACAAGTACAGGGCTGGGTACCACTATCACTAATCCGGGCTTTGTACACTGGGGTATTTAACTTTCATGAGGTGATTTCCAAACATCATGATCCCAGTGACATGGCCTAGCAATTAAGGTCCTGGACTAAGTCCCAGTTCTGCCAAGCCACCACTGTTGGGTCCCTGAGAATGGCCCTTAACCCACAATTGCTTCGATTGTAAGGTTATATAACTTGTAAGTCGCTCTGGGTAATAGCTTCTACTAAATTCACATTTCTGTTCATCAATCCACGAAAGGGTCAACACTGGAGACACAGTTTATTAAAAGGTTCCTGTAACTCTTTGTACATATCAGTACATGACCTGTACTGGAGCAGTGAGCAGTGTCGCTCATGTTTAGGCTTTGGATACTTTGTAAATAGTAGAGTTCCAGTCATCTTTTTGCCAGTATCGCTGGCGCATTATTGTATGTAAGCAGTGCATGCAGAAGTCTTGTAAAAATACCTTTTATACTTATATTATAGTGACATAAAACAATATGTGACTATAGTAATGTCCAATCAATAACCATTTCGATCGACAAACTGCTTCACAGAACGTAACGCAGTGGTGAAACGGCACATAACTGTAAGTATAAAACACCAAGTCGCTGACTCTGAGCTCCAGAGTGCAACTGTGTCTGATTTAATCTATTTTGGTTTTCTTTACTTGTGACCCTATTTCATTGTTAACACTAATGACTACAAAAGTAATCGGTGTGCTTTATTATTAATTCCATGCTGAAGCCTCACAGTATTTTCTCATGTCATTAAAATCACCCATAATAAAAGAATTTATCAGTTAAGATTGGCGCTTTAAGTATGCATAATGACTGATTTGGTGCTCCTGAGACCAAAAGCAACCAATAACTGCAGGTGACTGCTTCTATGGGGCTCATCTAAGAACCAAGTAAATACAGCTACATGGCTACAAATGTGGTAATGTCAATGACAAGACACAATTTGCAATGTAAGGGAAGAGCAGTTTGTGGACTTTTTTTTTTTTACATCAAATAAGGTAGAAACATGAAAATAAATGGAAGGTGAATTACAGCTGTGATATGTATGAAATGTATTTTCCTTTATTTACCTACTCACAGAAGTCTTTGGACTGTAAAGGTAAACATGTACTTTCTTGAAGAAGGTGGTCCGATTAATCGGATTCTACTGTATGCAGTTTCTTTCCTGCTTCACTTCCTTCACTGATTGTGGGCTAAAGACAGTACAGGATTTTCTTTCTTATGTGGCTGCCAAGAAACATTAGAAATACTAAGGTCTAGTGGTAGTGCTGCATAAATATTTAATAAGTGGCCTACAGTACAGTAATGCAGGGAGTTATATCGAAAGACATTTCACCCTCCTAGAAATGTCACAAATAGTTCACTAGTTTAGTTGTCTGACCTCACCTGGAAGCATCTGAAATATTCGGCATTCCCATTTGGGCCATACTTAGACTTCAGAATAAGGTGGAAACCTAAGTTCAAAAAAGATTTTAAGACATGTTGGAAGGTTATTCCTATCATGCTCCTATGTGCTATGTGGGAATTCAGCAGGGTGTTTTTCTTGTGGTTCTCTGTGTGGGAGTTTCTTTCTATCGTATAGAAATCATCCTTTTAAAAATCATATTTTGCCTTTAAGCTGTTCACATCGATCTTTAGTATGAACACAGTAGTGTTATGGCATAGAGCTAAAGTGTGGACAATTCAAATGACAAATGAATAAAAACAGCATTGGTACAGGGGATAAGGTACTGGACTATTGTTTAGAAAGCTGATGGTTCAAGTCCAGGCACCACCAAGATTCCTCAGTTGAGTTATTAGGTCACCTTTAAAGTTATGGCAATTGTTTAATGACCCTTATATATAACATATTAGAACAGATTGGATTTGTCACTCCATAATACACATCTACAGATCTCCATTAAAATCTTTGTGAACTTTAAAATATTTGAACCTGTTCACTTCCTAAAAAGGGCTTCCTGTAAAAGGGTCAAATTGGCATCCCGGTGAAGCCAGACACTGCTCTTTAACTGTATTCTAATAAAGAGGCTGATTAATGAGTATATGTGGCTATTATATATACTAGTGCTTCAACAATAGTATATCAAATCTAATGCTGACCTAAGAGTTTTGCAAAGTACTCCAAGCTAAATGCTGTAAATGTAATAGTAGCCATTTATAGTAATTTGTCACCAGTATGTGATACGCTATGCAAACAATAATCTTTATTTCAGTGCTTCACTAATTAAAAACAGGGCTAAGTGCTATTTCTTTGCCTGGTGCCTCTGTAGAATCGCATAATGCACTATGCACCTCTCTAAACTCAAGGTTCTCTTCCCTTAGTAGTGAAGACCGAAAATTGGACGCAATATTTCATTTTTAAGTACTAAGATAACGGTACTTACAGGGGCCACAATGCTGGACTCCTTACTGCTCCTTACCTTGTCCTGTACTTAAGTCTGCTCTGTGTACTGATGTTTGCAATGTCACTATGAACTCCTGGGTTTTAATTACATTGACTGCAGGAGTTCATCCTGTTCACTGTCATGTCTCATTGCCAGCACTGTCTCAGCATTTTCAATTACATCTGCTGCACAGCCTCCATTTCTGGCACCCAGAGATGAGTTCAACTCAGTGGTATCTGGAAAGTTGTAAAGGTTTTCCTGAGCAGCAACTGTCAAGCTGCACGCACATTGTAGATTGTGAAAATGTCTGTTTATTCAAAGAGAAACACGGATGTCAATACTACGTGTGACGGCGTTGTCAGTGTTGTGATAAGCTTGATTTATTGATTCTCCATCGTACGCGGACTCCTGTGGTATAGCTTCATGACTATTTTAAGCTCTGTCTGACAGCTATAAATGATTCACCATTTATACAGCGCTCGCCTTAAACCCTGTGTGAAGTTGCATCATTATGGCACACAGGTTTAGCTCTAAAAATAATGCTTTAATATGAGTAATGTGAAATAATGGTCTATTGTTCATTCATTAGTGCTTTGCAAGTTTGTGGACACCATTTCTAATGATCGGAATCTGCTATTGCAGCAGCATTCAGTCGCAACACATTCATAATATAAAGCATACATTTCTGGCTTCCACTTGGACAAATGGGTTTTGCTGATACAGCATTTACTCTAAATAAATATGACACATTTATAGGTTATAGGTTATAGGTTTACTATACTATACTATACTATATTACTGTCAGTTTATCAGTGTTCTGCCTTGCAGTTGGTAAACAATCCATCGATATTTTTTTTGTATTTGTCTTTTGATTGAAAACTTTTGGCTTGCACAGAACCTTGACCTCGACTCTGTCGGACACCTTGAAAATGCACTGGAACACCAAATGTGAGAATGGGTTTACAGTACTGGACTTGATCTGTACAATATACATATATAGTTGAGAACATTAATTTTATGAGAATTTTATGATTTAATATTAAAGTTTGAGGTTTACATGGCGACACAGTGGCTCAATGGGCAGTCCCTCTGTATGGGGTTGTCTGTGCCCTTGTGGATTATTCTAATTTCCTCCCACCGTCCCATAGTAAGCCAGACGGTTTCGCATTATTTGGTTACTCAGGTGCATGTATACTCGCTGAATGGATTACTGTCATAATCGTATTTTCTGCTGTTATTGGGTTATGAAGCGTTTAAAGCAGCCATTGATGAACACAACCACATAATTGACCTTGCCAAAAAAGTTGCTTTTCAAACTTTTTAATAGACTGTCCTCAAATAAATGCTGCTCATTAGCAACAGCTGTTGCATACCTAGTTAGTTTTACCCCGAAACCCCCACCCACATTTCTACTATTTCCAAGCCTCCATTGCAGCTGTATGCAGTAAATATTAAAATAAGTTCTGTCAACTGAGCTGATATAAAGGAGGTAGTAAAAAGCAAGCTGAATAATGCAGGAGAATCCATATTGATACTGAGACTTTTTTGACAGGGTCCCTCCATCCTACTCCCTAGCAAGACTGCAGCTAAACCCATCCATCAGCACCTTCTTTTCGCAGCCCTATGGGCACCACCGCCATGAAATAGTTATACTGTCAACATGGTGCTGAGCTGATACAGATAATGAAACCCATCTCTAAAAAGTCTGTAAAAATCGGAGCTGGCAATGTAGCAGGCAGACCTTGAAGAACATTGTACTTTTACATTTGTAAAATGAAACTACTAGAAATTTGGTGATAGTAGTTCTAATCATATAAATTAAACTATTCCTAAATTAAAAATCAGATTTTTTATTAAAAATGAACTCTCCTTGATTGTGCTTGATTGATAGCCTACCTCAGTGACTTTGAGTCGCGTTAGTGCCTTCCAGGACCATCCCCTGGTGCTGCACCAGTGATCCCTGAGATGGACTAGCACCAGGTCCAAGGCACATGCTTGCCTGCACCCCATGAATCATTTGGCTCCCTTAACTCCCACCCCCATGATCCAGACGGGAATAAGCAGTGGAGATTTTCATGGTTTGGCTGATTTGGATGATAGATAATAAAATATAAATATTCTTGGTCTGATTGAGGTTGCTTACTGTTTCCTGTTGAATTCCACTTTTACTGCACTGTCTGCTGAATGAGGATGGTCGGAATGTAAATACCTGTGGGGTGTGCAACTAGATTCATGGGTTGCAAACCAAAGTGAATTATTTGTAAAAAAAAAAAAAAAAGAGTGGTTGTATTTGGGAGTGGCAAATACCATAGTGTATTTGAACTAGCTGAATTTACAATCATATGGAAGCATACTGTCTTATTGGTACCAGTCGTGGAAAAATCCCAGTCTACAGGGAATTCCCATCAGAATTTGTGGAAGGATCACATGCTACGAGGAACATTTCAGTCACGGGTGGCAAATTGTTTTATCTGGGTGAGAATTTTACTGATGCTGTGACATCTTACCTGGCCAAGGATATGACATCTAATAAAAATAGTCGATTAGGGTTTTAATCAATGTCTAAAAATAGCTCTTATAGTTTCTTAACAAATCTCGAATATTTCTTCTAGAATCACAATTTCTCTGATGAGAAATTTTGTTACGATGATTTTGTGACCAGCTGTACGTTTTTTCGGTAAATATTGAGGATTTGCTACTTATCTGAAGTTCAACAGCATCAAACAATCATTTCATTCCATTAATGTTACTGCATGTTGTTACTGCATGTATTTCTCTATAACCAATGCCAATTTAAGCGTAATGATAAATACTAACATTTGAATACAATAGTGTACATAATAGTAAAAATATTAAGAAAAAATGCCTTTTATCAGGTGCACCCCTCAGTCTCAGTCGTGTCTCCAGGAGCTCTGTACGAGTGAGCGAGTGAGCAGATGAATGATTTGAGACATGCTGTATCTCTTCATTCCCTGGAGCTGATTTAAAAGGCTTCTACCCAGTGCACACATTTGTTTAAATTTGTCCTAGATGGAAAAACAACAACTTGGGACTCACATAAACAACATATTTATGGGATTTAAAATGGTGTAATTCCGCAGGCTGGGAATATGAATACACAAAACACCCACCAATGCAAACACACCATCTGTAAGGTGTGTGCTATGCTTGTTATTCATATACCTACCGTGGATGCCAATGCATAAATAATAGATATAAATATAGGCAGATGGTATGTCAGCCTTTACAAATGTTGAATCCCATAACAGCATTGTTGTCTTTCCTGGATGGATATTTTTTTGGCTCTTTAAACACAGTGAACCGTACCAAGATAAGCACAGACATTTTCTGTATAAATCTTTACTGTATATCCATCCATCCATCCATTATCATATACTTAATCCACACGGGGTTGCGGGCCGACCGGTGCCCACACGACAACAAGGGCACAAGGGCAGGAACAACCCTAGACGGGGTGCCAATCCATCATAGGGCACGTACACACAGTCACACTTTGAGGGCCACTTGAGTGGAGACACCAGTTAACCTAACATGCATGTCTTTGGTCTTTGAACTGTGGGAGGAAACCGGAGTACC
>JAYJMA010149947.1:0-14455 GCA_036873895.1 Parotocinclus cabessadecuia | reverse complement strand
ACATATATATATATATACACACACATATATACACACCCACCCACACATATGCACACACACACACACACACACACACACACACACACACACACACACACACTTTTTCCATTAGATCTACTCTCTACAGCTGAACTATGCACATCTGTTCTCAATCAAACGCCCCCACACTCTGAGCCCACTGTCGCCATGGATTCGACCCATTACTCATAGATTGCATTCCAGTGTGTGTGTGTGTGTGTGTGTGTGTGTGTGTGTGTGTGTGTGTATGGGACTACATCAAGTAAAATTACAGAAACCTTGATATTTAATTATACTATTTGATACTTATTTGCTGTTTGTGAATATTCATATGTGTTGAGTTTATTTTAGATCCTGTTCCAGAAGGATATCCTGCCAACAAACTGCCTTCCTGTTTTGAAGCTTACTTTATTTACCTCGTTTCCTGTAGGCTTTTGATCACTGACACTTTGAATAAAAAAACAATGGATTTGGGACAATAACAGTTATCCTTAAATCATATAATACATACAGTAAATGCAGAGTTTTATAAATAGTCCAACTAATTCTTGTTAATGACCTAAAGGCCCTGTGCATTTGCTATCATGTTCCATTATTGTGTGCACCCTGTGTTGAATTACACATAATTGCCAGGTACATTCACCTGGGCATAATGTGCATAATGAGGTCCTATGCAAGCGATGTGACATTGCCATTTGTCTTGTGCCTGTCAGCCACATTTTGACATATGCCTTCATTTTTGTTTTTCTTTGAAAGCCCTGTGTGCGGTTTTGTATTTTGCACCTACGTACCTCATTCTGATTCCACGGCATGTACCTAGTAACATTACAACCACCTAACCATATAAGCAGACAATGTATTAAAATATGGCAATATGTGTGCCAAAAGGGACTGTATAGGACATTTCCACATTTTGACCCTATTTTTTGGACATCTATGTGTATTTGTGTAGAATTATTTCCTAAAAATGCCAAATTATTAAGCTGTGAATGGAAACAGTGCATTTCACTGACATAGTATTTTTTCTATACATTGTAAAAAATAAAATCATGAAAATATTTATTCATGTTAAAAAAAACATTGGGCATTTTATGCCCAATATATGTATATGTTCATGTGCTACATTTTCTAAACTTACACTAAAATGTACTTGCCATGGTTAGGGTGGTACTCTAAAGAGTATTTTTGAACGCTTTTGATGCAGGGTGTCCTTAAATCCGTGCAACTACACCTTATGGATCACTCGTTTCCTGAATTCCCAGATGCTAGCTGGTAATTATATCCTCCTGCCTGCAGAGGTTGGTGTTGCTCGGTGCAGAGATGGCTGTAGACGTCAATGCGCTGCTTCTCTTGGGAAATAGGTCGAACTTGGCCTGTTGGGGTCACTGTTGTAGATTTGTGGATCTGAGAGTTCAGTGGGTGGAAATGATTATGCTGTAACTCTCCGACAGGTGGTGCTCCTGTTGCTGCTGAGACCAAGCTTTGACGAGACGGGGTGTTAAGGTATTTGGGGTGCACTTGATTGGGCTTTCCAATGTGGTAACTCTTGGAAACCCTCAGCTACTTAGCTCTGTAATTGGTCGCAGCTTTGTTTTAAGTAGTCATTTATAACTTTATGTATTGCAAGTCCAAATGCAGAAAAATTCACGTCTTTAATATATGCATACGCAAATTACGGTTTGTTGATGTACTCAATGAAAAGTTATACAGCGAAAAACAATTAATTGTTGGTGGTAATTATTGTTGTTTGTTGTACCTAAACATTTGCAAATTATTATTTATAAAGGCAGAGCTGTCTAAAGACTAAGCTGTAACACATTATGATGCAGAAACGAGTATTACATTTCTGTTCTATGACCACACGGTGGTATATGTGAGCCGATCTCTCTTCCACCAGGCCTGTGAGCGAGCTCATGTGGACGAAACCAAACCGAGTTTTGCAGGTGATTTTGTAGACGAAAGTTTACCAACGCACAAATTAAGCCTAAACGCGCTAGTATTAGTTTGGGATTCTTCTGATACGCTTTGTATCGCATAATAAGATTTGGCCCACAGCTAGAAATGCATCAATAACAAAGGTGTCAGTTTGATAAAGTAATGATGGAAGTGGAAACCTATAGAAGTGTCATACTGAAAGTGTTTGAAATGTTTATTAAACTCTCTTGCCACGTTTTGTTTAGTGTGGCTATAGCAACCGTGATGCAGATTAGAAGGGATGTCTACATACGTTTGTACACACTGTATAATTTGCAGTACCTCTGCTTTTGAAAATGCATCAGTTTTGACATAAAACAACTTAAAGAGTGCAAAATATATTTGTAGGCTACAGGACTGACGGCAGCCTTTCTTTCTATTTATTCTCGCTTGTTGTTCATCCTTCTGTGTTGTTTAGGAGACCGGATGGACAGAAGGGACTTAATGAGCCAGATTAGAGACTTTATCTGATTAGCAAGAGCCAGAATCACGCCATCAATTGAGTGGAGAGTCAGTGATGAACTAGGTCAGCGTTTCATCCAAACAACTGGTTCACGTGATGATTTAGCCCTTCTTTTTAAATTCTAGTTTTAACCAATCCCAAACCTTTAAAATATTTTGTATTGATTTTAGTGTAAGAACTGTGCACTTAGTGTGGCTTGCAATTATGACCATTATGTGGTTATTCTGTACTTCTCTGGGTTGATAGAAGACCTGTAATGCTATTTAATTTCATTTAGAGTAGATGTACTGGAGAGTCTATACATACGCAGCGCTTAATAACATACACACTGCCTACCGGACACACTCAAACTCTCATTTCCTGTCTTTCTTTCTTTCTTTCTTCCTGTGTTTTCCCTTATAGGACCAGGAAGTGTTGTCATATTGAGGAAGTGAAATCTTGGCCTCCTTAATGCCAAAATTCTATTAAACACATTGCCGATACACAACAGGCGTTTAAAAATTGGAAGGATTAAAGGATTTAACATGGATTTGTCATAATTGATTTTTTAACAGTAAAAACAAAATATGAAAAAAAACCAAAATGCTTCTAAATAAATTTTAACTCAACAGTTAAGTCAATACAAATTTAATTTAACTGAACTATGCACTTTAATTATTTTATTTTAAGAGTCAGACCTGAAGCCATAAAAATAAATGTATCTCCCTTTCCTTATATTGTAGAATAATTCATGTGCTGTTATGTTTTATTTTTATCTAGACAGGTTTTCTATTTATTGCCCATTCCATATGTCCTCTCTTTTGTCCTACTTTTCTGTGAAGCTGTAAGACAGAGTGCTAACGATTTTCAAGCTTGACTGAGATGTACTGGGCCACTGGTGCTGAAATCAATTAAGGTTATTTTTTTCCTCCCATGCTGGTGTTTTGCCTGAGCATCCCTCCGAGGCACAGAGTGATAATGAAACTTTGTGTGCCAGGGCCTGTAATGAAGTCTCATTTAGAACGTTTTATATTTTAGGATGCACTGATATGGTCAGATGATACTGAGCATAAGAATCAGGCCATGTATTGGTCTGAAGATTAATCTGATCTAGTTTTTCATTTTGTCGTGGACATATGTGATGCTGACTTGCATGTCAGAATCAATATGATTCTGAAACAGATTCTCTTATAGCAGCCACAGTCAGGCTTTTTGCAAAACAAACATTGGACGGTTGATGACTGCGGCATTTTAGGATCTCATTGTAGGATCATCTGGAGTTCACAGTGTCACATTGGAATGAAAAATTGAACACAACATCCCTGTTCTTAGGCTGCACTGTGGTGTTACTGAAAAAACAAACACTGATCTACATCATTTATGCATACTGGTTTGGCATGGAATAGCAAGTGCATCTGGTCCAGAGATCCCTGGTTTGATGTTCTCCCAGTACCAATGTGAATCTTCTCTTGGTTCTGCAGTTTCATCCTCCAGTTAGAAGACTTGTATTAGGTTGATTGGTGTCTCTAACCAAAATAATAATGCACTTTTTTAAATTTTCAAAGTTATACCACATGACATGCAAACTGAACCAACTTCATACTGAGTGACTGGATTGCTGAGGATGGGTTGGAGCAGGTGTGCACAATCATCTTCCCTCGGTTGGAAGGCCTGTTATGCATTTGTGTAATTTCACATGCTTCAGTCCTGTGTATGCACCTGTCCAATGTGATTAGAGAGTCACTGGATTAAGAGAAATGTGCTTTGGTAAATCTAGTGGGCACCACCTGCCTTTATTAATCAGAATACCACCAAGAAGAGAGATTAAAACTCTTCCTGTGCAAATTGTATACATATATCTCACTCACGTGGGCACAGGATGCATTAAGAGCTTCACCATCGCCCATTACATCTCACTGTGACCTACATAACGTAACACGACACAGCTACATACTTGAACAGCTCACCTCTCCATGGTACCTTCCTTTCCTTCCTTACCAAGTCTCAGTTTTAAGTGGTATATATTTCTATTTTTCTATTTCTATATTTTATTATAATTTGCATAACTGTTTGTTATGTATGTGGGTTTTTACAAAGAACAATCAAAACAGTTGGACCAGGGAACTAATCTGTGGAATAGGTACAATGCTGGAACTTTATAGGAGTAAGCATTTAGTACTCATAATTCTTATAATGAAACATTTAGTAATTCATAATGCGAACGGAAACTTTAGGATTGCAAACAGGATTAAGTGTTGGAACTGGACTAACTCATATAAATTTATCAAGAGCTACGTGGCACTGCTGCCAATACCAAGTTCAGTATCTCTGCATGTTGTACTGCTGGTTTCTTCTATTAAAAAACCTTAATCACATGTTTCTGGTCAGATCTATCATACAACCTCTGACCAGAGTGCTACTGTCCAAGCTGCCTTGTACTGCTTGTGAACACTACGCTTTCCAGAATGCTTTGTGGACTAATCAGCTCACAAACTCCTTACAATTGTAAGCAGTTAATAAAAGAGTGAACAACAAGCTCAACCACAGCTGTGCTTTTTGTGGAAGTGTAGCCCTAGGGCGTTTTGTGTAAGATAACAAATGAAAGGTTATGAGTTCTAGATAGCAGAATGGGCAATAAACGAGAATAGAGAGTGAAAAACGAGAGTGAGACAGAGAGGGAGAAAGAGCGAAAGACGGTAAAACAGCAGACTGAAGTGGGGAGAGATAGAAAAATTAAGATTAAAAATGGGAGAGGCCAGACCTAAACTGACAAAAATTAAATAATGAGGTAATCTGTGATGTGAAGAGATAAAATAAAATAACATTTTATTACTCGAACCGAGAAAAGCCTATGTGAGGAGTTTGAGAGTCATAGAGGTTTTGTTTTCAGGTCTTTATTTGGTTTCCTTCCTTTGTGGTACACACAGAGTGGAAGTAAAAACCCTTCTCTTACTTGTTTTGGTTACATATTGTCTCACAAATGGAATATAAATACATACATACATAACATTTTGGTAAAAGAAGGGACGTGCATTTTACTTCTGGGTGCTCTGCCCCTGGGACCAAACCATCTGCCTTGTCCAAGAATTTTATCTCTGGTACTTTTCAAATTTGCACTGCAATTCTGGCTAGTAGGAACTATAACACCTTTTAGAGGATCTGTTGTCTGTGGTGATGCTACTGGGGGCAACGTCCGGATTTCTCAGTGAACTCTTTCAGTAGCTTTCTCTTTACAGCAGGAGGGTTTGCAAGCTGATTGCTGTGTGTGTTGCTGGGTGTATCAGTGCATTCTATTGCTGGGTGCACACCCATTTCTTCCTGAATGGAGCTTCTGGCAGATCAAAGTCACAACTCAGCCTTTGTCTCTGCAGCATGTGTGGAATAAAAGTAAGGCCTTTTATTCTTTTGGATTAAACATTTGCTTTAATCTCTATAAAAGGGAACGATTTTGAACACTCTGCAAACTGCACAAACACAATGCTCACAACAGAAGGGACAATGCAACAACCCCAGGCCAGTACTATAAAACGTCAATAGGCTCCTGAACATAGAGCACTTTATTGACTCACTGATACTGTTTATATATTTAAATGTTGAATTGACCAGTGTGTAAATTAGAAAAACTGAGCTTTGTTGAAAGTTCTTAATTGGTGTAAATGACTAGGATGAATCTTTATGGCATCACATACTTGGCACGATCATTTCACCTAACACCAATGTTTATTTATTCAATGTTTAAGATTTATTCAGTTTTTATGGTCTTTTTTTTAACTGTTACATGCTTAATGTACAACATATAGCCTAGAAACCAATCAGGTATAGCTTTATTTTTAGAGCATTTTCCTTTATTAGAGACTTAATGTCCTAGGGATCGTTCTCCTTTAAGAAGCAAAATGGTGGACCAGATCATTGGACGCTCTCCACATCATCTTAACACCCCTTTTTCCTTCCTACTTCATCACATTGCATCACATCGACCAGCGTTCACCCTTGGTCCACAGTCAGCCAATCAGCTGTTAGAAACTGCTTATTGGTGCTAGCTGATTGGGCAAGGCTGATGGGAGTCTCCAGGTAGAACAAGTGCTCCCTAGAGAGAAAAACGTAATTTTTTTCCAAGTCAGCGTTCCTCGCCAATGCTAAATCTTTGTGCTATTCTTAGTGTGCTGAAACAGAAGCCCTGTGATTAAACAGCAGAGATGAGACGTTTTGCTGTTTAGGAGCACAGTGAGATCTTCATCCCTGTCAGATGCGTTACACCCATTAGCCTTTATGAGACCAATCTCTAATGTCCAGTGTTAATTAATGCCTGCTTGTAAAACACACCCAGTGTGGAATCACCCTGCCATGCCCATTTGCTGATGATCTGGAGATGCAAAGCTTGTCTTCTCGCCCTGTCACTCATGTGTCGGGGCATCACAACTCAATTATCAGCAAGGAGGCCAAAGCAGCAAAATGGAGGCAAGATTTCTAGGCTACATGTTATCTGTTACAAGGGAAGCAGAAATCATTTTGCTCGGCAAATATTACTTATTCAATTATTGCAGACAAACAAAGCTCAATAGATTTAATCTTTTCAGTGAGTGCCACGTTTTTAAAACAAGTCTTCCCTGTCTTTGGTGGCAACATGTTTAAAGCACAAGGACTGAATATTGGTTGCTTCACCAATAAAGGTGCTGTAACCAAGGTTTCACACAATGCAAGTATCACTATGTTTGCTGCCACACTTAAGTGGTGTAATAAACATCCAATTTAGACCTAGCGGATGCTTAGATTAGAATTATTATCAGGTAGGTAATTCATGGATGTGAGAAAGTCTGGAGTATTATTCAGCTTGTTTATTATCCACTAGCTCAGTTTGCCTGCGCATCTGACGCTAAGAACTGGATGAAGCAAAACATTCTTATTCTAAATAGCTAAATGCTATGCTATGAATTTGAATTAAATTTCTCGTTAAGAAATAATTTAAATAGAGCTAATCTGTTCCCGAGCCCCAACTGATTGTTTCTATGCCAATTTTGTATGTAATTAATTAATGATTAAACCAAGAATGGAGCATTGCAATACACCAATAATAATAACAATCAATATATAGTTGAAATATAAATACATGAAATAGGTGAAAATAAATGCAGCAAATTCAGTTGATATACACAATAATATATAATAATAATATAATGTAATACACATAATATACCTATGATTATGCGCTAAGCCTGCTTCTTATTTTGGGTTTTAGCACAGCTGGCATTCCATATGTTTTTGTCATTCCTTCCACCAGTTTTCACACTTTTGGTGGTCAAGCATTCTCTGATTTCCTCCTCATTCCTAGATTTTCCTTCCTTCTATAACAGAACTGTTTGTAAAAAAGGTTGAGGGTTGAAATGGAAGCTTGGAAATGGAAATGAGCTTGGTTTGGGATCTATTTTGGGATTATCTGAAAGGTGAACAAGACCTTGTAGGTGAATAGAAGCAGTAATGGAAACGTGACCATGAATGAAAGAATTTTCATTCTATTACAATGTAGTTGTAAAACACCAGATTCCAGATTGCTGTGTGTGCTGTTGTTCGTCTGCAGAAAAGATGTCGTCATCCCTTCTGTCTGTTGCCATGGTTACCTGGATCTCATTCTGTGGTTCTAGTGCCCCAGGCTACGTTTGCGTATGCAACAGACCATTCATTTGTACTGGAAAGCGAAGGTGTGTATTCATGTGTGTAGGAGGACGTGCAGGTTTATATTTATATTTTTATGATTGCATTTCCTGTTTGCAAAATTAACAATAAAGAGACCAGACTAAAATGTCTAAAGGAAGTGAAAAAAAACAGAAATTGCAGCTTCTGTGCTTTTGCAAAGTGGCAAACGTGAGATGGAAATGGGACTATATATATATATGCAACTATGTAACGGTTCATTCTTCGATTTGAATTGAACTGGGCATTATCTGCATTGTTGCATCCTCTGGTCAATACAGAGAGCTTTTTAAAAAGGAAGCATTAAAAGGAAAGGGAGGTGAGAGGAAGCAGAGCGAGCAGATTGGGGGGGGGGGGTGTTGAGGGGCAAGGGAAAATCTGCTGGAACAGAAATGGTTCTTTGTTGTTTCAGCACCACAAAGGTGGACAGCTCCTTGCACTGCATCTTAGTAGGATAAATTCCCTTTTTTACTCTTTTAGATTCTTTTCAATTCACCGAAAATTTCAACAGATACTGTTTATGTGACATGCTTAAAGGCACACCAATTGCAGCTTGGCAGTGACAGAAACTTTAACTGACCTTTGTCTTGTAATTAACCACTGATGCACCACTTTTTCTCACCTTATCCTAATGATTCAATGGAGAGAAGTACCAAAAATATGGTGTCTCATGTATACCCCTTTGCTGTCTGGCTCTCTTTTTCCTGACCTAATGGTGTGTCTTTCCAGTTGTTACCCCAATCAGAGATCCGTTATGCATGCATGCTAAGGAATGCAGAGTTGATATGGCCACAGCTGAAGAAAAGTGTGGCAGCTTGAAGCAGGGAAGGGCCAGGGAGGGAGCAGGCACATATTATGAACTGTGGCTTCACTGAAAGCATGTAGCCCATAAATATTAGAGAGCTCAGGTGCACACCACTTTGGGATGGACCTATAAATATAGACAGGTTTCAGACATCAGAACTTTCCTCACCGGGATTGAAAAGAAAGGTTTCGAGGTTGCCGAAATGTGAATTTCTATGGCAAGGTTTCCCTAGAGGATTTAGTAATTAAATTATTTGTATTTGCAACAGTAAGAGTTGACAGGAGAAACATTTCTGACCACCTTTGTTCATATCTGAATGCAGCACTAGAACACTGCTCGGTAAATATCTGTCTTGATGCCTCGTTGTATAGACCTCATCATCTTCAGCCTAATTTATCATATGCCCGTTTAGAGGAGCCAATCCTGGGGGTAAACTTGCCATGTTTTTTGGGGACCCCAGGCTGGACATAGCGCAGATAGTCCTACAGTGACCATCTGGTAATACCCAAATATGTTATCAAATGTCTTTGATAGCAATGAAGCTCAGAACAATGTCACTTAATAATATGTTTCATGTATTGTTTGATGTATTCAACCCACCAGCAGCTCTTCGTGATCTTTTATTTATGTATCCTAACATGACTCAAATGTGATTACAAAGTTTTAAACACGAATAACGGTTAAAACATGTACTTCCCTGACAAAGGTCAGATGAAATGAGGTTTCTCTCTGCTCAACGTGTCTCAGTGTGTCATTTATGGATGCTCTAAAACCTGGATGCTGTGGGAGGTACGAATGGGTTGACAGCCCCGTTTCCATGACAACAGCAGCTGCTGTGGGGCTTTTTCCTCCTTTAAAGGATGCTGCCAATTTGAGCATTCGGAGGCATGGATGTTGGATGGAGGGAGGGAGGAAGATGTGGGGGGGGGGGAGGAAGATCTGCTTCTCACAGCAGATGGAGTCCTTTGTCCAATAGAATAACTCGCTCCATCTCGTTCCTCGGTCATGAATGACGGGACAGGCTCAGAGCAAGGAGAGCAACTAACAGTCTGAGTGGTGCAAAAGCATGAGAATGTACTACTATATATGTATACCTGACAGTTTTACCTTACCCATCACAAACAAATCCAAACCGCTGTGACTATGATGAAATCCATGACTCCAGCGAATCATCAAAAAGTGACCTTTCATGCCCGAATGCCCACTGATATATCACGATGGAATCCGACGTCTGCGTGAGTGTTTCATTGACCTGTTTTATTGGTTACATGGAACCTTATCAGTCACTGGTCAATTAAATCTGGGAACTGACAGAATGGGAAGAATGGCGGTTATTAGAGCAGAGTTACAGAGATCACTATGAGCTGAAGCAGTCTAACTTTTATGCACGAGTGCGAATTTTGGATATTTATTCTGGTCAATAATACCATATTTATTGTATGTCATCCTGTCAAGGGGGCGGTTTTTTTTGTAGGGTGAGTGGGAGAATCATTACTCGACATGGCCAAGAATTGGTGAAGAACACTATTTTGTGACACACCTTGCCAAACATTGACCAGTAGAAGCATCCATAACACAACATAGGCAGTTTGTTACTACTTTTTAACAGGTTAATTAATTGGGGTCCGCCTAACGTCCACATGGGAATTCAAATGTATTAGTAAGTGAATTATTTCCCTAACTTGAATCATTTAAAATATAATTTTGCCTCTACCTGTCATTCATTTTCCCATAAGAACTAAACAAGCGTGATTTCTGGAACTAGCCATATTTTGATAGCATGGCTTAACTGTTTCTATTAGTACGTTTTGGTAGTCTAAAACAAACTGTTCATGAAATTTTTTGAAGAGGTGCTGTTTGTGATGTGGGATGATTATTGAGAATCATCATGAGAAGATTGTGCAGATGATGGTTAATTGGAAGCTGAGAGAAGATCGGCTTGTCTGAGCTCAGTCTGCGTTGCTGTTCTGCTCTTCAGCGAATCTTTTGTCTGCAGCATAAGCAGCTTCCTCCGTTAACGCAGCTAATCTTCACGTCCTTCACTTGTAATGGAAGAATATTTTTAAGTCTGTAAGTGCCTGATTGCTTAATGCTGGTTATGATCAGACTAGATGGACCTGTGTTCACTTCATTGTTTATTATTTAATCTGATTATACTAACGGAACCTGCTGTAGCAGGAAACCAGCTCCTTTCTCTCATTGCTATAGCAACCACTGCAGCAGCTTGATGTCAGCCATTTTGCAACTCTGCTTCTGCAGAGCTATTAAGCTAGAGAGATAAAATGGAGGCTTATTCGGGTCTGTGACATTCCAGTGTGTCACAAAATGCCTTAGGTCTGATAATCTAATTATATGCTATGTATGAAACTTAAGTAAAGGGAATAAATATGTACTAAAATATGCAATAATAATAATTAGCAGTTCTGAAATATTTGATATTGTATTTTGATTTTATGGAATAATAATAATAATAATAATAATAATAATAATAATAATAATAATAATAATAAAAAATAGTAGTATTCGGGGAATATGTCAAATGCATTAATTTGTATGTGCGTTGTACTTTAATATAATAATATATCAGAAATAAAATCAATATTATTAAATAAAAATATATGAAAATAAATATAAATATACAAAATAAAGTTAAAATAATAATATAAATAATAATAATAATAATAATAATAATAATAATAATAGTAATAATAATAATAATAATAATAATAATAATAATAATAATAATAATACTGTTAATACAAAGTCAAATACAGTAATCTGTATCTATATATTTTCATCTTCAGCCCTTAATTAGACAAACCAGTACATCTGCCTGAGGCGTCTTTTTTAAATCTGTGATTTAATGAGAATGTTTCCTATATGTATCAACTAAAAGGTTGAGCTTGACGAGCTGTACTTTATTGTAATAAAATGTTCGGAGGAATTAATAAATAAGCTATAAAGATTTATTTATCTGGTAGGCTTGTTATATTCAGTTATGTTTCATGTTTAAGAGACTGATTTTCCCTCTTAATAATTCCGTATTTTATTTTAAGCAAGGCTGGTGTCCTAGTTTACAAACCTTCCTCAGTCTGACACTCATTCTAAGCTGATTAAATATGAACTATAAACTGGGTCAGATGCTCTAAAGCCGCATTCTGGCTCGTGAGTTCAGCTTTTTCTATTGAGATTGGAATCTGTAGTTGGATAGAATGTGTTGTACTGAAGATTTCAGCTGTAATTCCATCGTTCCAACAAGCCGTTACATCAAATGTCTGCAGTGCTAATCATGTCCTGGTCAATGTTAATATGTGGTACTCACTATGGAGTTCAAAAATGGACCTAGAAGCAGTTTCAGCACCAGGAACTGTTCATCACTAGCTTCATGAATCATGAATCATATTCCATCAAGATTTACCTATCTATTACTAAAATGTTTGTCCAATGAAATTAACCTTCACTACTGTGCATGTTTTTAATCCTATTGCTTTGTGGAAATGCCACAAGTATGAAGTTTGGTCATAAAAACACAAGTAAACAAAACTGACTGTGAGTCCTGACAAACTTTTATTTGAAATGTTAAGTGTAACCATTAATAAACAAGAACGTAAACAAATCAACAGCCATATAAATATCTGCATCATAAAATTAAAAGGTGTAACATGAAGCGCTAAGCAGTTAAAAAGCAAAGTTCTCACGGGTGAATACGGCAAGGTATTCAAGCAGCAGACAGACACTTAGATATAGTTCTAGTTAAACAGACGTGACCGCCATTCTGTTAGCGTTAACAGCGGACCATAATTACAAACACAGAAGACTATAGAGAGATGGAACGCTAAAATCACTAGGTATCTCATTTTTTTTAGCTTTCATAGTTCAGAAATAAAGAGATAGAGAGAAGAAAAGGGAGAAAAACACAAAAATATGCACAAACGTCACAAGTTCCTAAGCTACGATTGCATGTTGTTGCAGGTTGTATTTACAGTTTGGTTAGTCAGTGAGCTTGAAGGGTTTATATCTAGAGAACTACATAGATGAGTATTTTTGTCAGCATTTTATCTTTAGGTTTTTTTTAAAAAATACTGAAACATTCCAGGTTAGCCTGATGTTCATGGCTCTAGCTTGTAAAGACAGAGTTATTTACAAGGTGATGAAGGGTTGTGCAGGTAGGTTGTGCTGAATTACTAATATTTGGGATCTTGATGAGTTTTTTTGTTTAGAACATCAATATTTAGTCAATTCTATACTCAATTCTTAACGTTATACAACCCAATCCCCTTCTGTGGATACACACAACCAATAAGACAAAACGCAGACCAAAGGCCTGGGTAACATCAAGTTCATTCAACCTTTAAAATTAAAACAGATCGATATACAGCTACAATAGAATTCGATAATATCGTTGGGTCTATATATGTCACTCTTTATAATAATCTAATGTTTCCTTAGCCTTAGCACTGAAGCCAAATCTTATTTTTTTTCTGTTGTTGTGTTTTCCTCTCTTAAAATAAACCATCACGTTATTGATAGTTTTTAACTTGTATGAGTTTTCAGGCTGCATAGCTCATTTTTCAATACTTTTATTATGGTCATGCAGGGGGAAAGGGGCTATGGCACATTCTCTTTGAAAAACCTAACACCAACATTTTCATCTTTGTCACCACAAGAAGCGTCTACGCCGCGTTGAAAAAAAAAAATACCATAAACAGAACCTTAACATGGCAAAACGATTAGGATTCTTCATTAATGCTATCATACAAGGTTACATAGTGTTTCATACAGTTTCTGTTTTAAGTCAACGATACAAAAAAGAGCTGGAGGAGCTTTTTTTTTTTTTTACCTTAGCTGTGGACTTACAGATACGAACCGTCTGACTATCATGATTTATTCTACAGAAGGGAAAAGTTAACATGCGTAGAAGAAACACACTCAAGCCATTCACTTCTTATCCTTCTTGGTCGCCTTCTTCTTGCTGGCCGGAGTCGGGGCAGCCTTCGGGATATCCCCCAGTGCAGGTGTGACCTGGGATGGGGCCTGTGGAGGGGGCAGGGCCTGCTGAGGCATCTGCTGCTGTGGGTTGGTTGTCAGTGTAGCGGTGCTTCCCGGGATATAGACGTTCTGGCGGTAGTCTGGGACATACTGAGCATTGTAGCGGGGACCCAAAGTCGCCGTGGCTTCACCAACTTGGGATGGGTGGGGTCGAGGCATGGGGGGTGGGGGTAGGATGGGGTAAAGAAAAGCGGGAAGGGAGCGGAGGGAAAAAAGAAAAATAATTATAGTTTCAATGTCCATTAAAGTGATACTTTGGTATCACACGATAGAAAGCTAAACGTGCAAACACGGGACAGTGGCTAGTGATCTTCAAGTGACAAGGATTTATTAACCAGGTTTGTGTTAGCGTTAAGGAATTACATTATATGGAATAACGGAACGAGCATGGACATTTGACATTTTCCAGCATTTAGCAGACGCTCTTATCCAGAGCGACTTACAATTAATACAGTCTTACATTTTTTAAGCAATTGTGG
>JAYJMA010149936.1:0-14456 GCA_036873895.1 Parotocinclus cabessadecuia | reverse complement strand
AATCAGTATTTCAAATGAATTAGCCTTATAATTGGATTTAACATTAACACCTAGATCTTTATCAAATATTGTAGCTAGTTAAGATTGTATGCAGAGTAAACAGGTTTAGACCTGGGTTTGATAATGCGGGTGTGACAGTAGTGGTCATATGAACCGAGCAGCTTCAAATCAAAGCTAATTGTTAAATGAAACACCAAACAGCATGCTTTAGGTTACAACTTATTGTCGAACCTCATGAAGCTAGTATCAGAGTCCCAAAAAAAAAGAAAACAATCCTTTACGTATCATAAACTAGACATTTTTTCACTTGTAGTCTTAATATTTCACATCTCGAAAAAACACTCAAATGTACTGATGGGTAGGGTGATTCAGATGTTTGCCAACTTAGGTCTTACACCTGTTTTATGAGACAAAGGTAACAGTCTGAAAATGCATCCCATCAAGACAATAAGTCATGACTTCTAGCCCCACTTTTATCCTTTATCCTTAAATCTAGAAGAGTTCCGTAACCACTTAGCCTTTTCTGGGTCACTACTGCCCTAGTTTAATGTCCGGGTTATCACGAGTGGCTCCTTGATGACCCTACTCATCCAGGTCTGGCTTTAACTTCATGCAGCACGTCAGATGTTCAGATAATTAACCCAAATAGCCAACGTATTGCTTCAGCGTACAAGCAGGTCATATGACCACAAGTCACTGAATGAACCTCCACAAAGCCTGCATTTATTCCCCAAACACTGAGATCAGCTTGTGTGAGTGAATAAATGAAGTAAAATCACGTTCTAGCACTACGCTGTCTCGTGGCTTATTGGCATATGTAACGGATCGTAGGTTGTAATTTAAGAATGCGTGCACCTCATCCCATTCCGTAATGAATACATGAACGATGTAATTTGGTGCGCCAGATTATTAAATAATAAAAAAACCCACAGTTTTTCTTACATTTACTTTGAGTTTTTTTTAGTTAATTCAGACAGTACGAATCTGAGATATATCTTTTTTTTTTTTTACTTTATTTAATTTGTTAATAATCCATTCCTGCATTTCAGGCCTGCAACACATAAAAGACGTTTGCACATGGCTAATTTAGGGCTAGTAATGAGGGTAAAAACAAAATATTGATGTGATTTCAAACAGGTGATTGTTATCATTATTTGAAATGTTTAAGAACAATGTTTCAGAAAAAAAGATTGGAAGGGATTTAGATATTTCTCCCTCTACAAAGAATAATATCATTCATCTGAGTAAACGATTCAGAATCTAAAGGAATTACAGGGCATAAAGGATACATGCCTAAACTGAAAAGCGGTGATCTCTCTCTACTCCCTCAGACGGCACTGCATCGAGAACCGTCATTCATCAGTATCTAATAGAAGTACATGGGTAAGGGATTACTTTATCAAACCTTTATCAAGCTCTATAATACAGAGTTACATTCATAAATACCACTTACAACTTTACTGTACAAACAACAAGCAAGATTTATGTTAAATCTAGGATGGACCGTCACCATGGAAATGGGGATTGTGCTCAGACCAATCAGGATTAGAAGAAATCATGGTACATGGTATGGGGTCAGGTCAGGGCCCCTGGTAAAGGCCTGAAGGAATTCTTAAATGAATCTAACTTATTTGTAGAACATTTAAAAGTTTCCCTGTATAAGCTCTTCTAGCTGTGATTCCTTTGTGCTTTATGTTTTATCCTACACATTGTTTTTAGGACCGAATGACGGCAACGTTTAGCTCTTGACCTTCATAGCCGAGTCTGTAGCTCTTGGGTGACTGTGTTCTCTCGTGCGCTACAGAAATCCTGCATTAAATAATGTAAATATTCAGGATGACTCACATCTACGTCTCGGTCGAGCTTCTCCATGAGCTCCTCCTTGTCCTGGTCACTGATGTGGATCTGCTGCTTGTTGTTCCTGAAGTCCACGTCCTTAAACGTGGGCAGATCTTTTTCCTGCAAATATCAGTGCAGTATCGTTTGACATTTTAGCACGTTTTTGTGTTTACGTTTCTTACGTTTAAAGCGAAAAATGTAACTTAAATGAATTTCCGTGAATCTAATTCAATCACCTTTAGAACATTCTTCATCCTGAACATGCTGATATATATATATATATATTTGTATAGTGATATATATATAAACCATAATTAACGTATTCGAACTGTTGTCATGGATTGGAAAGTGGCAGGGAGAACATGCCAAGCAACAGGAAGCAACGGACACAGGAACAACTTTTGTGCGACGTGCTTTGAAGAAAATTTCTCACCTTCTCTTTATCACTTGCTTCACGAGACACCAAAGAGCCCTAAAAATACAAAATATCTTACATACATTACCTGATATAGACTTAATTAACACCCACATTACCATATATACATATATACTTAACTAGCATCCTTTTACCATATATAGATATTAACTAACAAACCATGACCATAAATATACTTAATTAACACCCAGATTACCATTTATGGACTTAACACCCCAATTACCAAATATAGACATAATTACTACCCACACTGACAAAAATAGACAGCCTCAATACCAAATATATACTTAATTTAGCTCCCAATTATAATATATAGACTTAACACCATCACTACCATATATGGACATCATTAACACCCCATTATCATATATGGACTTAATTAGCACTCACATTTACAAAACTAGACTTCATTAACGGCCCATTACCAAATATATATTTAATTAGCACTACCATAACCATATATGGACTTAATTAACACCACAGTAACCCTATATGGAAATAATTAACACCCAATTACCATATATTGACTGAATTAACAGCCCCATTACCAAATATAGACTTAATTAACACCACCACTACCATATATTGACTTAATTAACACCACAGTAACCCTATATGGACATAATTAACACCCAATTACCATATGTTGACTTAAGTAACACCACCATTACCATATATGGACATAATTAACCCCCCATCACCATATATTGACTTAATTAACACCACCAATACCATATATGGACTTAAATAAACACCACCAATACCATATATTGACTTATTTAACGCCCACATGTACAAAATAGAATTTATAAACAGCCCCATTACCAAATATAGACTTCATTAACACCACCATAACCATATATGGACAAAATTAACACCCCATAACCATATCTTGACTTAATTAACACCACCATTATCATATATAGACTTAATTAACACCCATATTTACAAAAATAGACTTCATTAACAGCACCATTACCATATATGGACTTTACGAATTAATTCGCTATTGTAGAATATGGGTAAAGTGGCGCGTTTCCCTTTTCCTCTGGATTACCTTGAGGTCATATTTGGTGTGGACGGTCAGTCTGTGGCTGAACATGTTCCTCATGATGAGGATGTAGGTGTCCTCGTTGTTGACGGTGACCCTGTACATGCCCAGGAACTGAGGGAGCAGCGTGGAACCGTGGCTCTTCACGACGTGCTAAATAAAACACACCCAGCTTCATTGAAGTGCTCTGAATGGTGAATGGTTAACGAGGCAGTAATTAGTGAATCTGAAATATAAGACCTGATGATATTCAGACAGGATGTTGTGCATGTCCTCCACCTCTTCACTGGAAATCTGTTTGATGATTAAAGTTCGGTCGTACGAGGTCAGGAGGAGTCTTTCGTCCTGACTGTCTGCATCCTTAACGAGGGCACTGCGTACTAACGAGACCTGCACCGATTCCACAATAACTAAAGGTGAGACAGGTTTACTGGGAAACTATAAACCGTAAAAAAAAAAAACCCGTAAAGTACTACTACTTAAGTATAAGTAAGTTATACTTAAGTAAGTATACACTACTGCACTAAATAGTTTGTTAAACGAGCACAAGAAAATCAAAGCCGATGTTTTGGCGTGTTTAGAAAATGTGTTAGCAGGTCTCTGGTTCAGTTTTTAACGGAGCCATTTCAGCCTTTTAAAGACACAAAACAACGCATGGCTCTGGATTTAATTGAAAAGGCTATTTAAAAATAAATTCCCAAGTTCAATAAATTCCCCAATAATAACAATCTCCATGACTTATGTGAGCGCTTAATGAACCAATAAGGGACGCTTTAGCGTTAGCACGAGCTTAGCTCCTAGTTTATTTCAGATAACCAGAGACCTCAGATTATTTATGTTCAGTTAAATGATCAGAATAGCCTGCATAATAAACCACTTTAGTATAAGATGTCTGTTTAAGAGTGAGATAAAAGCGATTAAATAAAAGCTAAAAAATAATAATGCAAACGAACATGCAAAATAACAACGAGAGTCGTTTAAAATGTAAAACACACCTGAATGAAGCACCTGCACAGTGAGGGTTAGCAAAACACTCCCTTACTCAATCACTCCCTCCCTCACTCACTCCTTCACTCCTTCACTCCTTTATTTACTCATTCACTCACACAGTCGCTCACTCGCTATCACACTGACTCGTTTACTCACTCATTCCTTCCTTCACTCCTTTATTCACTCACTCACGCCCTCATTCCATCATGCACTCCTTCATTCATTCACTCCCTCTCTCACACACTCTTTCAGTCCTTTATTTACTCACTCACTCCTTCACTCGCTAATTCCCCTCACACAATTACTCACACTCAATCATTTACTCCTACCTTCACTCACTCACACCGTCTTTCAAGCATGCACTCCTTCACTCACTCACTCACTCCTTCCTTCATTCACTCCAGAGTTTCTGAGCTCTGTTTGTTTTATAACTCACACTCTGTACCTGATAATCTCGATCCTCAATTCCGAATCGTTCTCGTAGATTACGGAAAACTTGCGGGCAGTACTCCTTGAACTTAAACTGTCCTGGGAGGTTTTCTCTGAATTAAATGAATAAAACAACCTGAATTAATTAACCGCATTTAAGAATTTCCTCAAATCTGTAACTATTAGATCAGTACTCTGGTCTCAACCAGAAATGACTTCGCAACTTTCTCCTCGTCTGAGCAAACCTAGTTCTGCAGTGGCAAGGAAAAAACTTTCTGAATGTCATCAGGAGGAAACCGTTATAGAGAATTAATATAATTACTGCATTAAGCGTTCTGGGCCATGATGCAATTGCACATTTAGGGTATGTTATAGTATTCGTTTGCTGTGCCTGCTCTCTAGTGTTACAGTTTACAACGAAATATCAGGATTAAAATCCTTTTTTTTGCTTTGCATTCTGCGTGAGAGTGTGCGAGAGTGCGCTAGTTACTTGTTGAAGAGGTGGTAGTTGACTTTGATCTTGCTGTTAGCTTTAAAGTCGTCTGGCAGCAGCATAACGGGTGCAGGAAGGTGCAGCATATCACTGACCTACACACACACACACACACACACACACACACACACACACACACACTTTCAATGATCAGTTTATCACAATTGACCATCTACGTTGTGTCGTCCAATCAATGAGTCCATTAATCATCCATTAACATTCCGACCTAACTTCCAAACGCTTGGTCCGGTCATTTGTACCCATTGGTCACTCCACCCATTTACAAGCTCTGTCATCCATCCGTCCGTTCAACCATCCAGTCATATGTCCTTGCTATGCTGATAAATGAATGAATGAATGAATAGATATAAACTATGTAACAGTACCGTGTGACTAATGCCCCACATGAAGACACTCAGCACGGGGTTGCTGGCTCTGAACACCTCCACCTTCTGTTGCACAAAGTGCCTCTTCTTGCTCTTGGTGTGGGACAGTTTGGAGAGTTTAGGAGATGCCATTGGCTCGCTCTGAGACTCCTGAGGATGAATGGATTAATAACCAAACACCATTAGCACCGATGATTCTGAACCTGACGTTTCCTCTTCAGATCCTAAACATGACTGCTGATGAAGAGAAGCTGGAACGAGGACAGATTAGTGAAGTTTAAAATAAAATATAAACCGAGTGTGCGAACCTCCTGCTTTGCCTTGCAAAGTGAACTGGAGCGTCACAAACATGCTAATGATCATTTGATCTCCCTCTGTCTCTCTCTTTTCCTTTTTCTCTGTCTGCCTCTCGCTGTCTCTCTCTCTGTCTCTCTCTTGCAGCATCTTCTCTACAGGATAAGGCCACATGGAGTCTAGCCAGGCAGTGTGGGAAAGATTTCCTGGTGCATGCATCCTGGCATGGTTGAAAGTCACAATGTGGCCTGATGATGGAGAGCACCATGATTGCTTGATTCCAGCACATAACATGGCATTGCCACATTGCTGGCCAGGGACTGCAACAAGGGCTCGATTAATCGCGTTTTGGCCTCTACAGCTCCTTGTGGTCAGACTGAACCCAATTTCATCCAAATAAATATCAAAAAATCCAGTTGAGACATTCTGTATGGAGAAATACATGTTGATTAATTAGGGGTACAGAAAGGCAGACTTGTGCTGTAGAGTCGACTGCAGTATTTATACTGGTATACACCGGAAACTCGGACCCTCTCCCGGTCGTGCCCAATGGGTCTCTGTACAGTTGCGTTCTGTTGCCTTTTAGGACATGATCAAATTAATAAAACAATACATGCAGTACTAGACCTGGAGTTTATTGGAAAATCCATGCATTTAAACAACTTAAATTGGGTTTGGGATACTAAGCATTTGGTTCAGTCAATAGGATTTAGTGTTTTAGCGATGGAGAAAAACTCGTGCGGATGTTTGGCGCCCCCTTCAGACTGTGTTTCATCAACCACTCCCATTGCATTAGTAGTTAATTTATTCATTAATTCATTCAATCGTTCATTCATTCATTCTGGCGAAAACATTTTTTGGTCCATCGTTCAACCAATTATTAAAACACCAATCCATTCAATCATTCTTTAATTTGTTCATCCTTTCCTGAATCGTCAGTTCACAGTATTCATCTAACCATCAGTCCTCCATCCTTCCGATCTATCAATCCACCCGTTCATTTTCTCTTTTCCCTCAGAGCTGATGTTCTGTGCTGGTTCCGGCACAACGCGGCTGGATGTTCTTCAGGCTCTGCATCACTTTGATGGAGGCAGCAGAGTGCAGGAACTCCCTCCATCAGTTGGACAGTAGAAGACGATGTGCAGCCAAGGACCTCCCTCTAAGGACTCATTATATAATCAATCTTGTTTTATAATTTAGTTTTTTTTATATTTTTTCTATTACTAATTTAAATTGTAATAATAATTTGTTCTTTATTTTAAACTAATTTTGCTATGATTTAATATACTTTTAGTATTTATTTAATTAGCATCTAGGCCGCCCATGGAGGACGGGTCCCCTGTTGAGTACTGGTTCCTCCCAAGGTTTCTTCCTACCATTTTAGGGAATTTTTCCTTGCCACTGTCACCCTAGGCTTGCTCAAATGGGGATTGACCTTTTGTGATAATGTATTACTGTAAAGCTGCTTTGAGACAATGCTGCGTTGTAAAAATAATTAAAATTGAATTGAATTGAGTTTGTCCCTCCATCACCCAATCCTTCATATACTTAAGATGGTGTCCTGAAGGAGGAGAGTCCAAGCAGGGGTTCGGCATATAAACAAGCAAATAAAACGTTATGACTTGACGATGGTTTCAAAGCCAAAACAATTACACAATTCATGTAGGTGAAATGTTGTGCTTTCATTTTTGGTAAGTAATCTCGTAAAGTATTGCGAAGAACATGCCAAACTCAGCACGCCAACACAAGCAGTAACCTGAGGTGAGGTTCAAACCTACCCTTCAGGATAAAACAAGCAGTCAAGGCGTTTTTATCACAAGTTTATTTACATCTATTAAATAGGAACACGAGGAATAAGTTCATAATGAAAAACACTGAAATGCTGAATATCACAGACGTTAGACCTGAAGATAAATAATAACACGTATGCAAAAATAAATAAGTGCTGCCTTTAATTTATCAAAATAACAATTCAATAAAAATAACCTGGAGTCTCTTATGGTACATCACAGAGCCTATATTACATCTGAGTTATAGTGTGATACCTGCGCGATCTGATACGAGACGTCCGGGTCAGTTCACGTACGCAGAAAAAATCCAAATAAAAGTAAAAAATAAGTCACAACAAATACAGGGCTGCTTAAAATGCAAAGAAAGGCAAACGGGTATAAATACAAAAAAATAAGCTGGGACGAGTTCGCTTTGCCGGCAGAGGGGATCATCCTCAGGGGCAGATCCCTGGCACTCCCATTCAGGGAAGGTTTACACCTGCGCCTTGTGTTCTCTGGGCTAGCCTCAACGACCGTGACCAAACAAAACGTACTATTTTTATAACAGTTGGACAATTTACAAAAAAATAGCTGTATTGGTAATAGGGGCTTTAAAAGTCTGTACCAATGAATCACGAGTAAATAATAAAAACTATCCCAAATATTGGAATAACCGTAAGAACATGGCCAGAGTCCGGTAAGCCCAGCAGAGGGCGCTTTTCGATCGTATAATACACTTTGTAAGGCACTACAGCCGTAATTATGTTCGGTTATGAATTAAGTCTTTTGCATCGTGTTTGCAGTGTTTGTCTGTTTTGCTTTTTCACACCAACCGTGTCACACCAACCAAACACCTATGGTTCCTGATTTGGTAGAAAACGCTAAAAATAATACAATAATAATAAAAGTCCTCGGTGGCCGTGGGTCCTAAGCGCTGCTGCAGGTCACTGTGCCATCATGTCTGCTCCGTGAAGCGGTTTTGTGTCCTTTCTCATTCACACACCAGCACTGACCACGCTGCATCCCACGTGACGACATACACTGCCAGGAAACAAACACATTAGTCAAGATCTAAAGAATTCATTGTGGGGACCCGGGTTCGAGTCCAGACAGTCCCATCTGCATGGGCTAATAGCGACCCATGCCTGCGCTAATAGACTGGCATCAACCCAATAAGCTAATTCATAACATATAAAAAGTGGCTGACACAGGGTTAGCTCCAGAGATCCTTGGTTCCCTACAGTAACTATGGTTACAGACTGTAAATAACACAGTGCTTATAGGACATATTATTTAATATAATATAGCATTAAATTATATGATGTTCAATTGCCTGCATGTCTTTATGGGTCTCATTTGTGTAACAATGGTTTCTTCCAAAATTTAAAGACATGCATTAGCTCAGCTGCTGCCTCTAAATTGTTCCTCTGTGTGTGTGTGTGTGTGTGTGTGTGTGTGTGTGTGTGTGTGTGTGTGTGTGTGTGTGTGTGTATGTGTCGGATTGGCTGATATTAAATTAAAATCTGAAGATAATGAATATAATAATGATAAACAGAGACTCTGATATTGAAATCCCGGTTGTTTTTTGTCTACGCTACGCTAATTAGCGGTTAGCCTCTAGCTGCCAGGGTGTCATAATTTTCCAGTTTAATCTACAAAAAAAAAATCACCATTATCGCTTAATAGTTTGACATTTTGGCATGTTTATCTACTAGTCAGTATATTCATATAATTATAATAAAGAAATCAAGACTCGAAGCTGCATTATTGCCACAGCTAAGCTAAGAGGGGCATCTAACGTGTATGTGATTGATTATTAAATAAAAGTGAATATAATGGTAAGTAGAGACTCTGATAGTACAGTTGAACTTGTAATGAGCTTTGCTAGTTCACAAACTTGAGTTAGATATTCATATAAAATCCTGTTTAAAGTAAATCCTGCTGGCTTGTGGGTTTCCTTCATGAGCTGGTTGTATGGGTTAAGTAGACCCCGTTAGTGGGTGTTAGAGCTGTTTTTTGGGGGTACTTTTGTAATTTCCGACCCAAAATATTTACACTGCTCACAAAAAACAGGGGATATTTCATTATGGGATGTTTCATTTTGTAGTATCCCCTAATTTCTGTGAGCAGTATAGTTGTGTCTTGATGTGCGCGTGTGCGTACCTGCTTTCTTTTGAAGAAGCCACTCTTGTCGCAGTTTGGAATATAAATGTTTCGATCAGACTGGATCACTGTCAGCTCAATTTTCTGGAGCACCGACATCAGCAGTTTGCGGCAAGGACCCTAAAACAAGCAACACGTATTAAAGTTTTTATTAACATTTAGGAAACTTTATTAATCATTCTTAAATGTAATGTTTATATTCAGTAGCTATACGCTCAGGTGGCGCAGCAGGCATGTGCCAGCACACCAACAGGATGACCTAGTTTGAGTCCTGGCAGTGCCAGGGTTGGGCATCATATAAAGATAAGATTAGCTGTCTGAGGGAGGGGAAGTTGTGGGCAGTTATTGCAGTGAGCCCATGAGCCCTGAGATGGACTGGTGGAGTTCTCAAGGGATTGGCACTCTGGGAATCTGGGAAAAGATTTAATGCAGGTTGAATGGGCCCTAGAGAGACGCTGGTCCATCACAAGACCAGCAGGGGTCGCTGTTTTGGTAACATGACATGATCCTGACAAGAGTTGGATTAAGAATGAAGTATGGAAATTAGGATAATTTATATGAACATTACCTAAATATTAGCATAACTTATATGAATTATTGCCTTTATAGTTACATGGATTTAATATTTATTTTTAATATTTTAAGAACACCACTACCACACCAACTACCAAATCTGAATGTATTTACTTTAAATACAGTTGAGTTTTTTTGTGAGGCTACTTAATTAAAAATGCCTTTAAGTTCTAATTAAACAGGTTGATTTATCTTTAGGTCTCAGAAATGAGAAGCTCACCTTCTCGATACTCTCCGTGACTCTCGTCTGAAATCCTGAAACCAGAATCAGTGATGTGTGTTTATTTAGCAGCAGTACTTAAACAACAGTTAAAATAATTAAATGTACATTATGAGTACGGATTAAATGATTTTTAATAAAAGGATGTCGTTCTGTTTAGATATTGGTAACAAAAACGAAATTTTATCTACTATGAATGATAATAAAAACACGCGGTGTTATAAACCAACACAAATTGCCAGTTCATAAAAAAAAAAAATATATATATATATATATATATAAATATATATAATTTGTAATTACAAAATATTAAGTAAATATGTGTCTTTTTTACAGGTTATGCAAATATTTACTTTATATTTCTCATGATTAACCTTATATGTTATTATTAATTAGGATAATTACATTATATGTTACTCAAAAATCATTCCACACACACAGCTGGAGTGACATTTAAGGGTTAAAATCAGCACAATTTTTATACATTTTAGATTTTAAATAAAGTGCAATTTGAAAGCTATAAAAAATACACGTGTGTAAGTAGTTATGTATTCAAAAGAACCCAAAGCATTTATCAATTTGAGTAATAATTAAAAAGTTCCGAGTTGCTTCAGACTATGTGAAACTAGTAATAAGACGTTAGTCCATATGCAAATAATGTAGGGAAAAATAAAAGGCGCGTGTGTAAGGCGTTTACGTTAGAAGATATCGTTCTTATAGATTTTGTAGTTCTAATGTTACATGTTTTCTCTGTATGTTTCTTTCTTCATCATATCCGTTCACATGCAGCACATAAAGTGCTTTTTATTGCAGGTTCTTCAAATGTAATAGCACAGAACATAAACAGAACAAAAAATATGCCTTTATTGTAATGGAATGTCATTAAATTGGAATTAAGTATTGATTGAACAAACATACTGCTTCTCTTCATCACAAAACACTTCATAGGGATGTAAATATGCCTTGTGTGGGCAGTGATTATGTGAAATTTAACGTTTATTCACGATTATATTGTGCTTGTATACAATTGTGTGTATTTAAGTACAGAAAATCTTTCCTTTTATAATGTGTACGAAAAGTTAGGTATATTTCATGTAATAATTAAGACAATTAAAACACGTTGGACATCAAAACTGCCAGTCACATTACATCTACAGTCTGTATATCAATTTTATATAAATATCTATATAAAAGCATAAAGAATATATTGAATTCTGACTGTAGATTAGGTTCACATAATTAATCAAAAGTTTAGAATGATTCCTCTTGTCTCGTTTAGCGTAAAATTCTTCATTATATCACACATATCAACCCCTATATAGATATAGATAATATAATAATCCACAAGCTGCATTTTATCTATTGAAATTGTATACATTATATTGTGCTATTATACTATTATAGCCTATTATTATTTATATTACGTAATTACTCCATGTTTTGTATATTATTTGTACTCATTTTTTAACCACATTTAACAAAATAATGCCATCCAAAGGCCATCCTATGTAAACGATAGCATTTATTGTTCTTATAGTGCTGAGAGTTAATTAGTACTAACTAACTAACTCATTAACTAGGTGTACCTGTTGTGGTGGCTCTGTGGAGGCTGTACTTGATGCTCCTGCAGATCCCTCTGCCCTGCAGTAGAGCCTGTAAGGGGCTCTGCTCTCCGTCCTTAGGGAAGCAGCGTAGGCCTCGCCCGCACGCCAGGGTGTACACTCCGCAGGGCTCGCCCTCCTCCCAGTGCTGCGCCGTGGCACCTTTGTGCTTGGTGGCGCCGTTCTTCCTAAGGTCGGCGTGAGGAGAGGCGCACGAGGTGAGAGGGAGCAGGTGGATGTGGACGGCGAGCAGGAGAGTGAGGAGATCACGTGAGGAAACCATGCTGCCCTGTTCCTGTTCCTGTTCTGCACACACTGCTGCCTCCGGATGGAAACGAAAATACGACGGGGGGACTGAGCTGCTGCCTGGGGCTCGAACCTGAGCCTTTTAAAGGGATGCTGCAGGAGAAGGAGGAGGAGGTGGTGGGGAAGGTGACATGCAGAGGTGGAGTCACACCATCCAGAGGCATCTATATCAAAATCCCTCCCTTCTCTCTCTCTCTCTCTCTCTCTCTCTCTCTCTCTCTCCCTTTTTTATTGCATTTTTTCCAGAATTTATGGAGAACTATGACAGAAGCAGCCATTGTTTAGCCTTGTTATTATCAGACGGCGTTTCCTGAGGGGACGAGATTAAGTCATCTGCTCCCTGGGTGTGTGTGTGTGTGTGTGTGTGTGTGTGTGTGTGTGTGTGTGTGTGTGTGTGGAGATGCAGGCTCTCCTACGTTCCCCTTTATCGCACTCTGTTTAATCTTAGCGATTGCATTACATTACATGGTTTAGATTTTATAATCAGAACTGTGTTTGTGTAGCTCGCATGAACATGCATAGACATTAGATCAGATCATAATCCCGATATAACGATGTTCTGTAGCATAGGCACAGGGGTCATTGCAGACAGCTAGGCAGTAGTACAAAACCCCTGAATACAAAAACCTGCTGTATTAGGTGCATAACCGTAAAAGACATAAAGAATAATCACAGCCATTCACCTTACTATCAGACTGCAGCAGCTGCGGAATAACCCTGCACACTTACCATTTCACTGTAGGCATCTTTGCTTAAGCGCGGTGTGAGTTTAATAGTGCCCATAAAGACGAAAAAAAGACCCAGTGCAAATGAGAGAGCGACTATGGTTATTGTCCTCGGCGATGCCATCTTCCGTCCGAAATGCCTGAAAGGATGGTTACGTATAGCATCCGTTGTCTCCTCTCCCCTCTGTGTCCCGATGAAGATGCTGATGGGGGATGGGGCATAATCGAATCAAACATGGTGGAATGATATTTCGCCATTTCTGACTTCTGACCAGGAGAGGGCGCCAACATTGTCAAGTCAATTTTAGCGCTTTTTTTTAAACAAAGGAGTATTGTCTCAAAGCAGCTTCACTTTTTTTTGATTATTTTCTAAATTATAAAACCAATTCAAAATTAAGCGTATCCAGGGCGACAGTGGCAAGGAAAAATCTCTAAACGTTAGAAGGAAGAAACATTGGGAGGACCAAGACTCAGCCCCTTGGCCAGCTTAGATAATATTTATAAGAATTAACTAAGTTATCTAATTAATAAGTTCATAGTAATAGTTTAAATAAACAAAAACAACAAAAATATTAACAGAGATAACATGATTCAAATAAAGTAACAGGTAGACTAAAATGAAATATAACGAAGAGTATGATTGAGAAAATAAAAGCTATAGTGTAAAAGCCAGTAATACCAAGCCAATACGAGAAATATTTAATTGAATAATGTAAAAAAATTTACATTAAGAAGTCCAATACACTGGGTCACTAATCGTATCTTACATCCTTGGCAGAAAAGTCCTGGTGGCCTGGCATCTCCAGTCAACAGCAGGCGTGAGAGAGATAATTCCATCTGTGGTCTGAGTACAATGGGGCTGGAGCTGATCTTAATGAACTGGTACCGAAGCACAAGATCAGACAGAGATCATAGCTAGAAAAGACAGAACCAGAAGATAATAGATTCAAAATGGATAATATGACACCTCAGCAACCTACCCCCTCAGCAATCAACAAACCTACGTAATCACACTTGAGCTACCCAACTTCTCAGATCACTATAAATCTAATTTATAATGATCCCTTGGCCCAGCCCAGCCTAACATTCAAGGCTTAAGGCCAAAGATTGACAAGGCAGACAGGCCAAACAAGAACATGAACCATGAATACCAGTCTAAGTGTAACCAAAAGCCTGCCTAA
>JAYJMA010149917.1:0-14457 GCA_036873895.1 Parotocinclus cabessadecuia | reverse complement strand
CACACACACACACACACACACACACACACACACACACACACACACACACACACACACACACACACACACACAATGCATTCATGGTGCATGCTATTTAGCAATTACCCCACACAAACCCCAGCCAAACTAATGAATACAATATTACTAATAACAACTGTTCAGGAAAAAAAAACACTTAATGTATAAGAATTAAACATTTAAACATTTATTTTCAAGTTTAAAAAGAAATACAATTTATAAATAATGAAACTAGGCTAACTAAAGAATAGGAAGGACACTTCAAATGTCAAAATGTGCTTGTTACAACCAACAATATGTGCACTTGGGAATATTGTAGAACGCAGTTCCATGAAGAAGGCAGTTGTTTTCTGATCTCATGTTGTCCACACTCAAAGCTCATCTTTAACCTAAAATTGAGATAAATTTGTGGTTATTAAATATATGAGATTTGTGGGTTTATGAACTGTCGTGTTTACTGAAACTGATAAAAAGTAATCATAAAATTTTTAAAAGTTGGACATTAAGTGATTTCTACCAATGTAATATCTATGGAAATATACATTACAATAAATATGATCATGTGCAAGAACCCACAATCTGCGCCATAATGTAGTTTTTAAACAACGTACAATGTGCATTATCGTCCCCATAAACGTCCCAATTTGGTGATTCTACCAGCTATTTAACACTGTATGCACAGACCACATACTAGTTTCACATTACCTGCACTTTTCATCAGTTAAAATAAAAAGAAAGTTGTCTGAAGGAAACATTCATTTAATGGCACTAAAATATATCTGATAACAGCATTCACAGTTAAGAGTTGCATCATTTACGGCATCAAGAAGACACTCTTACACAGTCCAGTCCAGTCCAGTACCTAAAATGCTAGTTATCTGGACTAGAAGGATCAGGAATGGATCTGTGGTACTTGATTACTAAAAATATTTTAAACACACCTGGGTCCTATGGCATGAACATGTGAAAAAATCATCTTTGGGCTGCTCTACTAGTTCCATTCCATCATGAATTTTGGGTTCATTTACTTGCAGCTTTGCATACTCCTATAGGACATACACCAGAGTTATTATAGTGGTTATGCATACACATTTTAACAGCTTTAGGTAAAATACAGATTAATGTGTGGTTATACAAGTACATCACAGGCTTCAGCAACATGCTTTAAATATTAAAAAATGGAAATAATGTGGAACAACTGTGACTCTATAGGCAAGGCCATCCATCAAAAGGCACCGACGATCAAGAGTCAGGAGGGTAATAATCCCACAGACTGAAGATTACTTTGAAAGACCTGGAGAGATCTACAGCAGAGATGGGAAAAACTGTGGACAGGAAACCCGTATTTCAAGCTTTGCATTATGGAAGAGAAGGAGTATGAGAAAAGACTTGCAGCAGACATGACCAGCTTTGGGATAACAACCCCAAACAAACCTCCAAGACAACCACTGGCTTGGAAGAAACTGAGAGTAAAGGTCAAGCATATCTGCAGACCTTAACCCCACTATGCATCTGTGGGGCATTCTCATACGGAATGTGGAAGAATGCAGAGTCTCAACATCCACCAGCTCTGTAATATCATCATCAAGTAGTGTGGAAGAGATTCCAGTGGCAACCTGTAAAGCTCTAAAGAACTGCATGCCCTAGAGAGTTCAGATTCTGTAAGTGTCAGATAATGTCAGTGTGTCAGTTAAAATACTGACACACAATTTTTCCATTTTCACTTATAGGTACTCACTTTTGTAAGATACATGACATCAAACACTGCTCATGACCCTGATCATTTTTTGGGGATTTGTTCCTCTGTAAGGACTGGGAACTTGATCATAGTTGAAAGCAAAATGGATAGAGCCAAATATCTGCTTTACTGTGCAGAAGACCATAAACTAGGGTGGAGGTTCACCTTTCAAAACAACAACTCTAAGCATGCTGTCAAAACTATAAAGTGATTCAACAACAAGAACTTAAATATATTAGCATGACCACACGACAAAAACTAGGAAAAGTACTTATGCAAGGCACTGTAGTTACACAGTATCATGTATTGACTTCTTAATCATGCATATAACATGCAGATTATCCAAAATATGCTAATTTGTGAGAAGCTTATTTTAAAATATTAATCATACAATACAATGTTCTTGACAATTAATTTTATATGGCTGAAGATGTGACCTGTCTGAATTCCTGAATGTTTCAAAGCTAGCAAGTGCTTTAATTTGTGAGTTTAAAGATTAATTGTTGCATCTTGCGGTTACAGAGCACAGAGCACAATAAAGCACTCACACAGAGTATAACCTTAAGGTCATGTCGTTACACAAGCCGTCTTGCTAAAGAGCTAAGTTTTGTTTTGTGTATAGAGATGTAAAATCCATGAACATTTACAGTGTCATAGTTTCAAAAGTTATAGTCTCAAGGTTAATCATTGAAATGAGATCATGCTGTACTGCAAATTATGTGGTTGTAAATATAAAGAGAATAAGAGTCTTTTAAACTCTTATATACACAAAAGGAAAGTCATATAGTCTCAGACCGGAAAAATAATTTCCTATTGTATATGCAGAAAAAGACCAAATTCATTTTAACTAGTATATATATATTTTTTGTTGATAGAAAATTGATCAGCCCTATTCTTATTTATGGAATTGTTCATTCAAATTTAGTGGCAATGGTCCATCCAAAGATTGTATTTCAAATTTCAGTCCAAATTTTCTCAATTGAATACTTAAATTTTCTTACTTGAATAACCAAATTGACTATACAGTGTGTTTAGGGTTACCATAGTACTAGATGTTAAAACATCTACTGATTTAATTTAATTAAATCTTGACCAATTGATATTTCAGAATATAAAGCTTGTGGGATTGTTGTCAAATGCAAAGACCGTCTAACCACAGAAATAAAGACAAATCAATTCTTTAAAATTGACCCTGGAGGGATAGTCCAATCTAGGTAAGTTCCTTTCACAAGGTAAGTTACTTTTCACCTCTTAATTATGCTCTGAACAGTACTCTGTGACATAACTGCATGCCACGTTCTGAAGCAATCCAACATTTATTTTTGTGTGCATAATTTTTTTGGCAATGAGTATATTACATTTATTATATGTCTTTTG
The DNA here is from genome assembly GCA_036873895.1 of Parotocinclus cabessadecuia. Lineage (NCBI taxonomy): Eukaryota > Metazoa > Chordata > Actinopteri > Siluriformes > Loricariidae > Parotocinclus > Parotocinclus cabessadecuia. The sequence goes on along the minus strand of JAYJMA010149917.1, from coordinate 11,324 downwards.
TATTATATTCTCTAATTTAAATAATTATATTTTGCAGCTGTGTGTTTAAACTTTTATAATAAACGTAAAATATATTTTAGGTAATTCAGTTATTTCTTACATATAACATCTAGACTGCCCATGGAGGTTAATTTTCTTTTTGAGTCTTTGTCTTCGAAAGATTTCTTCCTAATCATATTTACGTTTTTTTTTTTTCTTTGCTACTGTTGGCAAAGGTTTACTCAGTTGGGGCTATGTCTAGATATTGACAAAGCTGTCTCATATTGGCAAATTATGTGTCATAAAAGCACTATATAAATACATTTGACATTGACAGTACAGGTATGGTGATTTTCTACAAGTACAGTATTAACAAGAAGCAGAGAGCAAAATTAATATGTATTAAACCTCACTCTGATATACAGACTTCTGTTATATAACAATGACATTAAATGCTACAGCATGACTAAGCAATCATCCAAACCTCTGTGCCTGAGGTCACATAAAATTAATGCGTTCAGATATGAGATTAGATATGAAATGATAAACTGATAAGGAAGACATGAGAACTGAAAAGAGTTGGGAGTGCTTTTCATCAGTGAGGGTTGATAATTTGTTACAGTACTTTTGCCTTTTCTTTTTATTTAAATTATGTAAGACAAAATGTGTAAATAATACTGGAAAAATATTTTTGGGATTTCAGACTATAAGACAAAATGGGCTATGGTGATTTTTACAGACAATTTAGCTGTGCAATTCTTTCTCAAACCACACAATTTCAATATACTAATATTTATCAATAACCAATAATGGAAGGTAACAAACAGTATATCATAATATATAAAACACATTTAATGTAGCAGTGCCAAGTCACAAAAACACATCAAATGTAGCTGCTGTGTAACTGCATTTCTGATTGTATTCCATTTCTTTGGCCAATATTAATTAGAGCGAATTGAATTTCCTATTAAAGTCACAATGTAAGGAATTTTAGTGCAATTTTGAAAAGTATTCTAAAAGTATACTTCCACCAGCAACTTTATTAAGCTTGTTGCTACACGCATTGTTTATTTTATCAGTTCCACATACGCACTTTGTAGTTTTACAATTACAGACTGTAGAATTATAGACATTTGCAATTACAGACTGTACCATCTGTTTCTGAATATACTTTTTTTAGTTCAGCGGTTAGTCCATTAGTAGCAGTGACACTGATGTGCTGGAGTCTTAATGTGCATTGAGCTGTTATGTTTGGACCAGACACAGCAGTTAGAGTAGAGTTAGCTAGAGTTTTCAATTCCTGTGTTCACTTACTGTGCATGCTATTAGACCTTATTGCTCCACCTTGTAGATGTAAAGTCAAAGACATAATGCATATGATGTTTTTGTTAGTCATTCTCAAATTCTTCATCAGTGCTCACAGGATGTTGCCTACAGGATGACATTCTTGGTTAATGGAATATTTAAGAACTCCAGCAGCACTGTTGTGTCTGATCCACTTATACCATCACGACACACTCTAACACACCACTACGTCAGTGTCACTGTAGCGCTCAGAATCTTCTACCACACAAATAGATGTAAATGTAGAGTGTTGATATATGGTAAGTGAAATTGATCAAATGTACAATGAATTTAGAAACAGAGGTGCACCTTATAAAGTGACAGGTGTAATTCAGAAATATAGAAATACATTTAGAACTGCTTACTTGAAAGAGTTTGAAGTAGTAACACAATATGGAGTCACCCATCAAATGAGAACGTGCAAGCTGTTGGCCAGCCTGTGCAATTTTTCTTGCCTGTAAGAAATAAAATTAAGTAATAAAAAGCCATTGGTTACAGACTGCAAAAATATAGACAACTCTGTATACCTATGCTTTCTAGTGTTAGGTGTTTTTGAATGTGTGTATATGGAGGTTGAGTTCATATATCACTGTGAGAACCAAATGACCCTACAAGGATAGCAAGATCTGATTTTTTTTACTATTGAAAACTAAAATATTTGCTTTAGTTTACTGAGGTTAAGGTCAGGATTGGGTAGAGGTGTCAATGGCAAGTCTCCACAGTAACAGAAAGACGTTTCGTTTGTGTGTGTTTTTGTGTGACAGACAGAGACCTCTTCATCGTGATTTTGAGCCCACTTGATCTTATCCAGTAGATCACTGAGGTCAGCTTTGAAGGGGATATAGTGGACCCAGGGCTGAAGCTGGCTGTAAAAGTGCTCATAGTAGATGGAATCCTGTTTAAACACCACACTGTCTCCAACCAGCAGGTAGGGCAGCCGGTACGCAGCCACTGTACCATCCATGTTTATCTGATACTTATACTGAAAATTAACAGGAAGTTTCATGTTTAAGAGCATAGTATTACACAATTGCATTACCAAACTGACTATAACATTTATATTTTAATAATTTACATAAAGTCATTAATTAATCCAATTCACTCACTAAACCACAATACAACATACACCACCTCTCCATCTTGCTGACTCACATCACATCATTATGTCAATTCAAACCACAAAACCCATTGATTCAATACTTCACTTAATCTCTAAATCCACTTGTTCAACCCATCCTTCCACCCATTCACCCAATTCCCCATTCATTCATATGCACACTCTACCCACAACTAATTCCACAATTCCATCCAGCCACATATCTTAGTGGTGAAAACAATCACTTATAAATCCCTGCCTAAAAATATCCACCCGTTTATTTATCCATCCCCAAATTTGCTCGCACATCACACCCAAAAACCCATTGTACCTGGGTCAACACCTTTAAGTTTATATAGTACATATTAATTCTGTTTCAACCAGCCTTCCACCAGGTCCATATCAATCCACTTTGCAATAGTCATCACTCACCTTAAAGAAGTCAAAGAAGGACACGTGTTTGACCAGTGGTCCATAGAGACTCTCATCATGTTTAAAGAAAAAGAAATTGGTAAAGGCAGCATCAAGCAATGTAGGGTTGTCCCTGGACAGTTTGACCAGATCTAGACGCTCTCTTCTGCTGTCTCTGACCCTCCAGAAACCAGTACTATTTTTCTCAGCCCACTGAGGGCCTGTGTTTCCCTGCACAGACATCATGTCCAAACTCACCCTGAAAATATGCAAATGGAAAATTAGCAGCACTTCTAAAGTAGATCCATTCAAAATTGTCAAAAATTACAGTACTAAGCTAGTGACTATTATAACATTAAAAACGGACATTAAAAAAAACATACCACATCTTGTGACACTTGGATTAAAAAAAAAAAAGAATGGCATTGATTAAGGAATCAAAGACTTAGAGAGACAAACATCAGGAGAAGCACAAAACTGTCACAAAATACACTTTTTTGCCATTATATATAAATTGGTGATTTTTCATTGTGCATATCTGAGCTTGCGAAGAATCTGGGGTCAGAGCCCAGGGGCAACCATGATACTGCACTACTGGTGCAGAGAAGGCTAAATATCTTTATCAATTTTCCAATACTGGCATCTTGATGGAGCTGGGATCTGAATCCTCAACGTTTCAATCTACAGTCCAAACCCCAACTACAGAGACACCAGTGCAAAAAAAATAATACAAAAACTATTTCACTAAAAGCTATTGGGTGGTCCACTGCAGGAACAAATTACTATTAAAAGCATTTATAGTCTATAGTGCCTGAAAATGTAAAGCAATTTTTAAAATTTTAAACAGTGGACTATAGACATGGGGGAATAAATACAAAAAACACCTAAATATAATAACATATAATAAGGGACCAAGGTATAATCAAGATGTTGATCATATTAAATAAAATAACATATTTGACTGAGAAAACACCAGACACACCTTATCATATAAAATGACTGTTCGTTGTGTCATCTTGTACACTGTCTTTCTATGATAATCATGTTAAATAATTTCCTCCTCTACAAAACATTTATGATAGATGTAACATCAACACAAAAACATTTTGTTGGTTGTGTGACATTTTTGCTGCAGGAACACTTTGTGCATTTGTGCTTCGATCACGTTTCACACAAAGTCCTTACCTTCCCATGGTCTCCAACATGGACTCAGTTAAGTCATAGGTTGGCATAACAATATCACGAGTGTCACTGGATCCACACCAAGAAAATATGGGGTGAAGTTTGTCTGAGGATTGTCTCTTCTCCAGGGGCCAGTCACCCAAATTCACAAAGAATTCAACATCTGGGAGCCTAACCTGTTCATATGGAAAGATTACTGTCACATCCTCTCATATCACAACAGAATTGGTGAATTTAAATATGATCTAACCAGTTCAATAAGAGGGTAGTATATTCTTTATTCTGTTCGGCAAAATTATTACAAGCGTTTGGATAAAGTTTGTGATGCTGTTTTTAATCAGAATCAGAGGATTCAGTGCGACACTGCCCCCTGCTGACTACAATGACAATTCCTGTATGTGAAGTCTTTCACGGTGCCAAAAATAGATTTATTAAATTGTGAACCAGAAGTGACACAGTTTATAAAACTAGCATCAACGTGTATCAGTGCACTATTTCCATCTGCCCATGTGATTAACAGATACACACCTTCCGTGTGAGGGATAGAAGGAAGTCGTCCATAAAAATTCTAAAGCCAATGTGCTCTCCATGCGTTTTGATGTAGACCTAGACAAATACACAAACTCATTAAAACAGAATAAAGCCTGAAATCTTTCTAATAACCTAAATCAGGATAAAGGCTAAACCTGTGTGCATTTTTAGCACACCAGTGCTTACCACTTTTACTGATATAACTGTGCAAGAAAGATGCAACCAAAAATCAGAAACACTTATGGATACTGTGGAAATGCTAATTCAAAGCATTTTACCTTTTAGAGCAAGTGATGTTCAAAAACACTAAATAAAGAAAACCCCTAAATGATCATGTAATTTCAAACAGGTGATGTCAACAGCTGATTATAATCATGTTTTGGTCCAAAAACAGAATACACAAAAGGTTGGGTCTCCGAGGAGCAAAGATGGGCAGAGGATATCCAGTTTGTCAATAAATAAAATAGAAAATTATTAGTTATAATCATATAATTAGATTATAATTATTATTATAGTGTGGAACAATATTTCTCAAAGAAAAGTTGGTGTATTTGCTCTACAGTGCATAATATCATTAAACAATTCAATGAATCTGGAATAATTTCAGTGCGTAAAGGACAAGGGTGCAAAATGAAGATCCCTGATCTCTGATCCTTCAGACATCACCGCATCAAGGACTGTCATTCATCAATAGCTGATATAAACACATGGACTTTTGCAAACTTTCATCAAGCATGAGAAAACAGAGTTACAATCACAAATGCAACTAAAAACTTTACTGTGCAAAAAATAAGCCATGTTAACCATGTCCAGAAGTGTCATCAACGTCTCTGGGCTCAGAGGAATTTAGCATGGATGTAGAAACCTATTCCAGATCGTTTTTTATTAGTGCTGTATTAGTGCCCTTGGCAAAAGGCATTTTCAGTTCTGTGATGGGATCATGAATGCAGAAATGTACATTGAGATTTAAAAACTCCTTCAAGACAACATTTTTCTATCAACATCCATGCATTTATCAACAAGAAAATGTGAAACAAGTAAATCAAAAAACGTTAAGACTGAAATATCTAAATCTCTTCCGGTCTTTCTTTTCTCTATTATTTTTTTTAAAAAATTCAATAATTTTCTCACACATTTATTGACCACTGGAGATCATCTGTCCACCGTTGCTCATCAAGGACTCTTGTGAACAATGCTATTGTACCAAATCATGATGATAATCACTTATTGACATGTTTAAAATGTTCATGTTTAAAAACACATCATTAGTGTAGTTTATAAAAAAAAAAATTGCTCCGTCCCAACTGTTTTTGGAATGTGTTGCAGCCCTCAAATGCAATTATTAACAAAAGAAAATCATGAACTATCTGCATGAACTGTTTCATACTGTCTGCAATTTAATAAATGTTAAAGTACATGTAAAAAGCACTGTTTTTTTTATTTGCATTTTTCATACCGTCCCAACTTTTTCTGATTTAGGGTTGTAGGAATTACATCTTCCTCTTTTATATTTTAATAGCAAGGCACAAAAATTTTAAACCGCTTCAACGGGTGGACTGAGATACAGTTATCACATGTAAATTACTGTACATGTACATTACTTTAAACCAGTATTTGTCATGAATCAGTCATACTGAACTGAATCAATGTGCTTGCGGCAACTATGTAAACTATGTCTGGTTGTAGTAAATTTAGTATATCTGGCTTCTTCTTAGGGAATATCATTTAACTCCCAACCAAATTCACAGTTGAGACCATTTGCGTCTCATGGTTGTGGCTTTTATTGACAAGCCAAGTTTGTTGAAACCAGTCAAATACATCTTCAGTCAGCCTTGATCGGTGACTGCTGTATAAAACACAATACTAACATTCTGTATGCTACCATTTTTATGTAGTATGACAAACAAAAATGCTACAAAAAAAACAGCAGTTTTGCATCACACTTTTTAATCTGCTTGACATAACCAAAAGCATTCTTTGGCCTTATAGGTTAGTGTGTTGGCTGGGGTTATGGCTGCCAGGTGTGTCTTGAAGAGACAGACATTTACATTCCTGTGAAATGCAGTTAAACGTGGTTAAATGCATCCTACGCCCCATAATGAAATTAATGGTTACTGCATATTATCCCAAATGCCAATTTATTTATTATTTCCCAATAATTTACAACAAGAAGCAATTTATGAGTACTCAATATGTGTCTAGTCAGTTCAACAATTGAAGGATCACATTCAATATTAGTGAAAGAACATACTAAACTCCAAATAGACATCAAACTTAGGAGATGGAGGTGTGAGGTAGCGCACACGCGCGCACATATATATATATATATATATATATATAAAAGACGGATAAGAAAATTCATGATGTTTACTATAATACTGTACATTACCTGGTTATTTTTTATGGTGTAATGGCACAGACTCTGCCTTTGGTCGAAGCGCTGCGGAATCTCATTAGCATTGCGTTCTAGGTCCACATTGGTGAAAATTGACAGATCGTGCTGGATCTGAGCAAAAGAAGAGGGACAATGCATGTGCTTCTCCCATAATGCACTGTTGGGCTCTGGACAGTTACATGACTCATGGTACACTGGACCTACAGGAAAAAAATAATGTGGTGATAATATTGTATTGTTACAAATAAAAATTCTATGTTGAAATGGCACTAAATTTGTGTTCTGGGTCCAACTTTTAAATCTAGGTTGTTTTATGGTTTAATTTGTTTCTAATCAAAAAGGTTTTATAATCACATTGTTAGTAAAACATAAATTTACTATTATACAACTATATACAGGGTCAAAAGTCACAGGACATGTTGGTGTTGTGAACTTTTCACAAAGGCTGCCAAAACCATTTGGATGGAAATTGGCTATGAGGAATGTAACGGTCAGTATGAAACTGGTGGTATTTCTGGGTGTTCACTGTTGGAGTCTTCAGCTATGATACAGCATCAGCGTTCCCCAGACATCAGAATAGTCAATTTCATCCTCAGTTACATGTGATGAACAACAAAAGTTTAGATATTTTTGTGTTTCTAACTTTTTAACCAAATAAGATATTGCATCTGATTGCAAAGAAATTTCTAAGACAATTCTGGTCTTTGATATGCTACATAACCCCCTTCATCTGTTCTTCCTTTGGGCTTTCAATATGGTGGCCATGTACCAGACACAGCCTAAGATATAGGTCCCCTCACCTATTACTTTCTGGGGTATTCAGATATGGAATTCTCCCTTTTGTTTCTGAAATAAAAATGCATCCTGTGACTCTTGACTCACCCTTTATATTAATATAACTGAAATGGGTGGCATGGTGGCACAGTGGTTATAAATGTTGTCCCACAGCTCAAAAAAACCCAGGTTTGAATGCCAGCATTGGTGATGCCTGTGTGGTGATTGCAAGTTCTCCCCATGTCGTTTCCTCTGGGTTCTTCTAGGGTTGCTTCCTGCCTTGCTCCCTTTGCTGCCGGTCAGGCCCCACAAACAAGCAAAAACATTTCACCCCATCTAAATTGCATATAGCACGGGCATGTAGAGTGTGTGAACTCAACTTATTCTAAAATAAGAAAATGCTTTAAATCTGGTCGTTTTCTGCGTGTATTTAATCTGAACAGTTGTCTACAACACTCGGTATTTTATGCTATTAATTAAAAGTGGACTTTTACCTTTAAGAATGTATGGGGACTTTGCCACATGTTTGTTCTTCAGTAGCACCTGAATGCTGATTTCTTTGTAGCTGGCATACATGCGGTACCGCACCAACAAGGATCCATCCCGACGGTCTAAAACCTGCACCCAGATCCGGGAGAAAGTTTCTGATGGAGAGGTGATCTTCACCTCAAATGTATCAGCACCAGGAGAGGTTGTGAAACTGAAGACCAGGAATATATTTATACAGGTTAATAGCTGATCAGATTGAAAAATGACCAGTTCTGAAATTCTGATATACCAGGAATTATGATCAATTTAGCTGAAGTTTCTAAATCTGTTTAATCCTCAGAGAATATGATCACGACCTGATTTAGTCACATACCTGACTGTTCAAATGTTCATGTAATCAGCATACTATATATATATTTTACTTTACATTAAAAATAGGATTACTCTTTACTGTATAGAGATCACTATATAATGTTATAGGTGACTTGTGCTCTATACTCATATGCATGATATCTGATATTCATCCAGTACATCAATACAAGCATGTAGCCTATCTTCCTAGATGTTAATATCAGTATCAGAGAGTGCCCCCAGACTAATAGAGAAGAAATATTCAAAGCCTTCTTCGGGTCTAGATCATAAAGAAGTCTCTGCTGTTTGATTTTCTTCATACTGTTACATAATTTATTCAGTTTTGTTTTGGTTATTTGTTCCCTTCTGCATACATGGGCTATCTGCCTACATGATTGTCTTACATAAATCAATAGTAACTGTAATAGCAATAGTAAATCATAGTTAGAGTTTTCACCAGGTTGAATTACATCAAAAAAATGTATATTTTGCAATGTAGGGGTAAGCAATTGTAACTAAAATTAATATCACAGTATTTTCTGCTATCAATATGATAATAATATATCAATAAATAAATAAATGAATAAATAAATGAAACATAAATAGATGACAATGCATTATTTGTTATTATTCACTTATAATACCGGATACGTCCCAGTGACACTGATAGTAGTCAGACACATTCATACTCTCGCAGTTCCATGCAACCAATTAAACCATGGCATGTCCTTGGTATGTGGGAGGAAACAGGAGTGTCCAGAGTAAACCCACATTGAGACAGGAGGGAGTCAGAGGGATCAAACTGGAAACCTCTCGGGTCATGAGGTAACTCAACTGATTAGTAAGCTCAGCACACGGTTTGGTGGGTAGTACTGCCGTGTGGAGTATTCATGTACTCGCCGTGTCTACACGGTTTTACTCCAAGTACTCCCGATTCCTCACACAGTCCACAGATATGCAGGTTAGGTTAATTGATTACTCTAAACTGGCACTGACTTGAGTGTACATATGTAACTAGTCTTGAGATAACCTTGTGTATAGATATAACCTCATGTACGCAAAAAAATGGAAGGTTCTTGTATTTTTGGTTACCTGATATAAGGAGATATTTGAACCACCAGAAGTGCCACACTAGATAACAGATGTGTATGAGGGCCAATCAGAAAGTGCCTGGCATCACAATATTTTGCTGCCATAAAGTAAAGTGGGTGGGCTTTTAAAGATGCCCGAACAAGGTGATACATTTAAATGAGAAATATTACATATAATAAGTAATACTAACACATTTGTTGGACAAACCATATTCTCGAGATATATACCTTTTTTTTTATAGACGTTCAACTGTATTTAAACAGAATTACATGAATAGTAAATAAATAAACTGTGCAGTTGTCACGGTAACTCCCAGTCCACTGCTTACGATTTCTCCATATGGTGCAAGATGGATTTTTTTTCCCTGCGAGGGTATGCATTTACTTTATTCAGGTATGACTTCAGATCTGAACTCAACTGAAACGTAACTGAAAAGTGTCAAATAAAGAAAGTATGTTAAATAGTCTGCAGGCCTACTTACTTTGTGCCGGTCTTATCCACGGCCTGAATGTAAAAGAAGCGAGCAGGAAGCACTGCATACGGTTCCAGTCCGATGCCCCATACCAAACTTTTAGAGGCACTGGGTGCGGAGCTGGTACACAGTGAAGCTGAAACCAGTCCTAAAAGCGTAAGACTTCGCAGAAGTCCTGCACGCGCCATTCTCTCGGCTCCGAGTGGTTATTCTCTGCTTTACAATCATAACATCTCCACGTTCGGAATTAACCAACCAACCAACCAACCAACTTGGTTGCTCCTTCTGCTCTCTTAAACCTTTTGTGCACCGCAATGCAAAAAGTTTAAGGATACGTCCAAATATGCATACTATCATACTACACAGCATCCCGTGCTATCATACTTAAGCGTACAATTTCTACATACTATTTAGAAGGTTAGTATGCGGGGTTTGGACGTGGCCCACCGCTTTTCCCAGTTCGGCTGATCCGATTGGTTGGCTGTAAAAGTACGTGGAGTGGGTTAAAGAAGCGCAATGTTTACGCAGATTTACGCAAATAGCGAGAAGTTGATTTATATATGAATATTTCATTGTTTATTTTATATTTAAGTTAATTTTATTTTTTTTTTGACATTTATGAATATTACATAATGAGGCAGTAAATACTGTATAATACAAACCACGGTAGTATATACTGTATACTTCACATTCAATTAGTACGCCACACGTTACACTAGAACACTACACTACACAAGTTTATATACTACGCGTGAAAAACGCAACATATTACAGCTTTTGACGAGTTAGTATACTACAAATTTTGAGCACAAGTAGAGCTCTTAAAATAACTGCAAACAGTGTTTGGACTTACAATGCCACAATGGAGTGAGTCACATAGATTTAAATGATTGTCTCACTTACACTAATAACAACATAACAAATTAATTCCAGGGCAGAGCCTGCATGTCCTCCCCGTATCTGCGTGGGTTTACTCTGGGTACTCCGGTTTCCTCCTACAGTCCAAACATATGCGTGTTGGGTTAATTGGTGTCTCTAAAAAGTGGCCTTTAGTGTGTGACTTAGTGTGTGTGCCCTAAAATAGGGTTGTTCCTGACCTTGCACACAGAGTTGTCGGTGGGGCACCAGCTGGGCATCGGCTGGCCTGCAATCCCGTGTGGATTAAGCGGAAGATAATGGATGGATGGATGGATGGAGTCCCAGTGTAC
>JAYJMA010149896.1:0-14457 GCA_036873895.1 Parotocinclus cabessadecuia | reverse complement strand
TAAATAATTAATTTGCTTTAGTGGTCTAATATTGACCTTTGATTGCTTATATGGTTATGACTAGCCAAAACATGTAGCTATAGGCTATTACCTTGCCTGCAGCATGGGTAACTTGCTTTTAAATACTTGTGACTGTCCATTACTCTAATACTATTTCCCTGCTCTCATCACTCCTACCACATCACTCCCTATCCTTCAGCACTCCTGATCTTCTCTTTTATCACAGTGTGTGGGAGTTTTAGAATTCAGAATATTGTTTTTTGCTGAATGTGTATTTCAGTGGACCGTCGTAAATCTGGCACTACCTGTATAAACTCGACAAGCACTTTAAAAGGAACACCACCTTTTACTCTCAAAATAGCTTCAGATTCTGCTCCCTGCTGACGTGATTGCATCACACAACTCCTGCATATTTTTCAGGTCTTCTATTGGATTCAGATTCATCACTGAGAAGGTCACTGAAGAACATTGAACTCATCGTCATGTTTATGAAACCAATTTAAGACGACTTTGTGCTTTGTGGAATGATATATTATCATGCTGGAAGTAGCCATGTGAAGATGGGTTAATAGTTCCATAAAGAAGTGCACATGGTCAGCGACAATACTTCGGTAGAACACAGCATTCAAGTGATGAATGTGCCCAAGGAGTGCAATGAAAACCTTCCCCACACCATTACACCACCTCTGCCAGCCTCGTCAGGTTGGCAAATACGGTAGAAATACGGTTTCATCAGACCAGGCTACGATTTTCCAGTCTTCACCTATCCAGTTTTGGTGAGTCTAGCTTTCTGTTCAAAATTGATCTTTCAAAATGGAAATCAAATATCGGCTTGTGCCGTTGTGGCCCATCCGCCTAAAGGCGTGGTGTTTTGTATATTCAGAGATCTTTTTCTGCTCACCACAGAGTTGATATCTGAGTACACTTTAGCCAGTCTGGCCATTCTCCGCTACCATCTCCCAGAACTGCTGCTCACTAAACATGTGAGATCAGCAGGTGTTAGGGCGGTAACCATGCATTGTGTCACAATTTGCACTGTGCCAATGTTACAATGCAATCATGGAAATAGCAAGTGCGTTCTCTTTAAGCGCAACATCACTGCATTCCTTGAAAACCAGAGGGAGCAAGCATACGTCACATACGGCATATCTTCCTTCGCATCATTCTCATTATGGGGTAATGTGTTCATATATAATGATGGCACGTATAAAGATATGTTAATGATTTACATTTCTATTTGTATACTACTTTGAAACTGTATGGATTTGGGATACTTAAAGCTATTTGTACAGCCCTTTTCACGTGCACAATACAAAAATATGTTGACAAACTGGGCAGGATAACGGTCTCATTTCAATTTAAGATAGCAGTTCGTTACTTGTATTTCTAGCTGTCAAGATCCTTTTGATTACAGGAGGTTGAATTATTTCTGTTGAAAACATTTTTTGTTGTGCATCGTGTTGCATGTTAGCGCTTCTAAAGTAAAAAAGGAATGCCTTTTATTGAATGTAAAATCAATAATTGTGACAATATTGAACGGTCAACTCACTAGCGCAAATCAAATCGTGAGCGGAGTGCATACTTTTAGCTCTAACAGTTAAAGATTTCCAAATCAGACCATTTGACAGCAATGAGATCGTATTTTCTTATTCTGTTGTTTTATGTGAGCATTCTGTGTTACGCTGCTGCCACACAATTAGCTAATCAGGTCATTTCAAGTGTTCCTAATAAAGTGCTCGCAGAAAGTATTCTTGTATCACAACTTTAAAATGACATACAGCATACCATTCCCCATGCCCAGCCCTAACCCGAGGGAGGATTTCTGCATCCAGGATCATTTCCCTTACTGTGTGTGTTAACAGCAGAGGCAGAGGGATTCCCAAAAGACTCTGTTTGTGAGAATGGGAATGCCAATAATGTTTAGCCAAATAATCTACCGATAGAAGACTTTCCACTATTCCATCTCACACACTCTTTTCCTTCACCGTGCTCTTCATTTGGCCTCTGTAAAACCACCCAAAAGCCCCTGGCTCTTCATCAATCTTTCACTACAAATTCTCTTCCAATCGCCACCCCCTCCCTCCAAGCCCCTCGGAACAGCAGGCCTAAAAAGATGAGTCTGCTACTTTTGATGAGGCGTAACGACGCATGAAGAACATAATGAGGAAAGAAATGATGGACTGATTTCAGGCTTGGCTGAGCCTGTGTGTCACATGGTGAAGAGCACACCGTCTGAATTAGCTGGGGCAGAAAGAGGCTTCTGAAAGCACAGGGTCGCTCTGATTTTCACCTCTGAAACAAAAGCCCTAGCTGATAGTTCTGCTACAGAACACATAACATGGACAGCAGAAATGAGGGATGATTATCAGCCGTTTGGAGAAATCGAATGAGAAATGTGACGATTCTGCTTCCCTTCTTTACCATTTGTACCTTAATTCTCATTCTGTCATTTGTTTAGATGTCTTTTAATACACTACTTCTATAAAGTATATATATTGTGACGTATCTATATGTAAGTCAGTGTCATTTTATAGCTATTCGGTGTGAGCATTCATTTTATGCTTCACTGCCAAATGGGGTGTGTGTGTGTGTGTGTGTGTGTGTGTGTGTGTGTGTTTATGCAAATGTGAATTTACTATTGTTGGAACAAAGAATGCTCACACAATGACAACCACACAAAGCAATCCTATTGCAATCCAGTCTTTAAAATGGAATTATTTTTAGTTTATAGATTTCAACTTCTAAATCTAATTATTATTTCAGTGTAAATTTCAATGCGTCCATTTGGCGAATTTCTTTAATTTAACATAAAGTTTCTCATTATGAATCAACCAATCAACAAAATAATTTCAGTGAAAAGCTGAATCTTTGAACTCCACTATCTGAAAATTTGTTTGTCCAGGATATCCCAGCATGATTTCACAATATTCCAAAAAGCAGCTTTTGTTGTTACTGAATGCTTGGCTTGGCCTTCAAGTGTCTCTATAAGTGCTCGAGGGTGTCAAGATCATTTGTACATTTCAGATACTAATATAGTCTGAACTTTGTGGTTTTTTCGCACCAGTCAGGCAAATTCTTAGGCTGATTATATATGTTGTAATGGAAAACGCAAATTACATTTGAGATAATGCACAATATAAAATAATGTTTTTCCTAATGCCCCCTTACTGTATATTTCTCCTTACTCATTTTTGTATGTTACTGTATTGCATGACAGAGGCAGGAGAATATTATTTAATCAAACAATCTACCATGAATCCAGTTGCAGCTGAGATTGTTTAGGTATTATGACTGAGACTGGGCGTATGGCAACAATCTCAAAGGCTCTACAGAACACCAGCACCCAGCAACAAGAAAAAGCTTGTTCTAAAAGATAGATACACTGAGTCTTGTTTGTGCGTCTGATTCCAGGGTACAAAAACGTTTTATTTTCAGATGAGACCAAGACTGAAAATTGGGAACGGAAATTAATTGCCATAAAACACAGCACACCTCCCAAAATATACCATACTAGCATGGTAGTGGCAATATAGACAGCTGAAGACGAGCTGGAAAAAAATACAAACCAAAATACCAAGTCACTTTAGGATCTGGTTGAGTGGCCCAGGTAGAACTTAGACATTGTTTGCAGGTTGCTGTCTTTTGACATTCGTCTTTTCAAAGCAGGCAAAACTCTATAAGGTGTATAAGAGTGCAGTGTGTCAGAACAACCAAAAATAACTCCAAAAGGCCACAAAGTAAGTACGGTGGAACCTTGGAATTCAAAAGCCTGTTTATTTGAACTATTTGGACAACAATGGTTCGTTGACATTTTCTTTTACCCACAAATTCCAAACAAATATTTAAACATGGCCCCCCTAAATAAAACACTCAATGGTGCAGCTTTCCAAGCATGATGCACGGAATCTATTTCAGTCTGGGGCAATAAAACATTAACACTGTATGCCAATCACCATAAATCCCAAAAGATGAGGAAGAAGAACTCTGGTGTGACCATAGACATATTATGTATATCTGTTATATTATTTTATTATTATATTCTGAATATGTCGGTATACGGGTGCGATTTCAAAGCCCCCCACAGTCCCGATGCTGCTGCTCAGTGGTAAGACGTGCCAAACTGCGTCGCCTCAGTGGCTCATTTTATTTTCACCTATTTCAAGTATTGATTATCATTGTATTACATTTTGTTGCTTTATTCATGCTTATGAAAACAGACCTAAACCAATCATTTGGAATCAGTCCTATTACATGACTTCTTATGGGAAAATATGATTTACGCTGTGAGTCTCCACCACATAGTGTAGCACCCTGCCGATGTGGACTGCTCAGGCCCAGAAGGGTTAAGCAAAATGCAGGCCAGCAGTGGGGTCAGGATGGAGAATAATCGTGCTCTGGCAAGGTACAACCAGGCCTAGTGTAGAGTAGAATCTGAATGTAAATACATTTTGAAATGTGAATATGTTACCATGCTACAGTAATAGTCACTATAATAAATAAATGATAATGATAACAACAACAACAGTAATAATAATAATAAATCAGCATTTTTGAGTCTGTACATATTCAGTTTCATGCAAGACATGTTAGAGTTCAAAAGAATGAACATAACAACACAAGCCTTGTACAAGAGAAAGTCTGGTCTAAAATGTATCTGATTAGCAGCCCCAGACTATTATTGCTGCTAAAAGACGTTCTGCCACTTACTAAATCCAAAGTCTACGTCACCTAGACTGGATTAAAGTGATTAATCATAGTGTTCTTAAAATCATGACTGATTATATGAGTAATCAGTGGGCTTGAAACCCGCACTGCTATGTGAAGGTTGGTCGGTGCAGTTACGGAGCCCTGCCATGGCCTAACAACCCGTCTACTGCTGTCTGAACCCAGTGAATTGTGGTATAAGCTCCAGTCTCCAGAACTCCCCCGATTTCTGCGAATAGACTGGATTAGCGAGGTCAAAACAGAATCTTTCACTTTCAGAAACATTTACTTGCGTTTAGTGTCCTGACTGTACTGTGAATTAAACAAACCAATCTGAGTGAGTCGTGTAAATCGTTAGGTATACGGAAAATATAGTATATATAGTGCCCTCTCCAGGCACCATGGTGTAACTGTTTGAAAGGTTGCAGGGGATTAGTTTATCTGTCTCAGAGGAAGCACACATTGGGTACTCTCTCACACAGTCCAGATGTTGGTCATTAATAATGACACATATGAGAAACAGCGAGTCATGACCCGCACACCAGGCATGTTTAACAGCGAGCTCACGCTGGAACCAAGGTAACTTTAGAAGAGGGCGGCAGTGTTGCACAGTGGAGACGCAGTATGGGACTGATTCAGGCTTGGAAAGGCAGAGCCAGCCAGAAATCAGAGCAGTGGACGCACTGGAGCAGGTGATAAACGACTCGATTAAACGATAAGATCTGAAGCCAGGGCAGTGAGCCTAAGCTGAAATGAGCTCTGCAGCCAGTGAATGAGCGATGACTTCTCTCCCAGCTTTCAAACCCAAGCATGACTGTGCCGTCACAAATAGAACGGCGAGGAAAGCAACATCCCATGTAACACGGACATTTCAGATGGGCGCTTGCAACATGTAGCCGTTCAGAAACACGTTTCATACGTGCTGCACACACACACACAATTACTCATGAACATACACAGCCCTGAGCAATGTGACAGCGTTTTGATCTTACAGTCCATTTAGTAATACAGCACCAAAGGAATCAATAAGTACAACCAGAGAGTAACGCAAAACAACCCACTGCATACTGAGAATTTCAGAGTGTGTGGGTGAGAGGATGAGAGGGGGGGGGGGGGCAGAAAAGGGTGGCACTATCAAAAGCAGTGGTGCAGCACTGTGGCATCTCATCTGCCACAAGTGAATAATAAAATCTGATGCCCTGCAGTGTGTGTGTGTGTGTGTGTGTGTGTGTGTGTGTGTGTGTGTGTGTGTGTGTGTGTGTGTGTGGTGGGGAATTTCAAGTTTATATATCAATTGTATAGACCACATTTCCCCAAAATATCTGACATTTTTGCTGGTCACCACAACTGTAAATCTGTTAATTACAAAAACTGTCGGAAAAAAAAAACTTACACAAAACAAAACAAACAAAACAAAAAAGGGTTAAGTTTTAGGTTTCAATATAGGTGTAGCACCAATTAGATACAGTAATATACTGTAATATCAGTGGAAAGTCCCCACAATGATAGAAGGACACAACAGCCTGTGCTTGTGTATATGTGTGTGTGTGTGTGCGCGTGTGTGTGTGTGTATCACCCTGAGGCAATACAGTGATAAATTACTTTGTTTTCCCCTTGGGAAAAGGGTAGGAAAAGAGTGTGTTTGTGGACTGGAAAACGGCCGCTAATGTCTATAAAATAAAGAGAAGTCACTGCGTATAATGATCAGATTAAAACAAAATGCTTCATTATCAACAAGTGCCAATAAAGATCAGCGTGATATACACACAGATACAGAATGCACTTGCAGAGAGGGAGAAACAGTAAAGAAAAGAGCTCATAGGGAACAAATAAAAAGAAAAAAAAGAGTGAAGGAAGAAAGAACAAGAAACAAATAATGAAGCAATGAAAAGATAATAAAGAGCTGAAAGAAAAAAAATATCACAGTGTGAGAACAAATAAATATAAGTGACAATTGCAAACTAAAAACTACAATAAATGCAAATAAAGGAGATAAATACTATAAGGAAAAAAAACAAGTGAGAAAGAAAGCAAATAAAAGAATAATAAAAGAAAGCAAATAAATAAAAGAAAATAATAAAAGAAATAAAAGAAAGCAAAACGCTAAGAAGGGAAAGGAAGCCGAAAATAACAACAACAAAAAAACCAAACCAAAACGATACAACAATGAAAAAAAGAATATAACACAAAGGAAGAAAACCATAATAAAAACATAGAGGAATGAAAAAAGGCAACACAAGAAGGGAAAAATGACAAAACATGGACTAAAAGGAAATGAAAAACAATGAAAGAGGAAAAACAAAGCTAATAAATTAAAAGAAAGTAAAGTGAAGTGAATCACAAAGTGAAATAAAAGAAAAGAGAGAAATAGAACAGTAAAGCAAACACATGAAACTAGAGGAAAACAAAAAAGTCAAAAGGAACACAAGAAAAGAAGATACAGTACAGGAGTACAGGAGAGCAGAAATGGAGAACAAATAAACAATTAAAAGGTTGCAAAGAACAGATAAAAATATAAGGATAAAAGCAAAATGAAAATACAACAAAAGCACATCTAAGATACCTGGAAAAAAAATAAATAGGAAACAGAATATAAAGGCCATGTTATAAAACTGTGTGTCTGTACTCTCGCTGTATTGACGATCTGATATTTCTCACCTTGTGGGATCATTTTTTAGATACTTCTTACTATGGCAAATGGCTATTTGGTTCAGGTTACCGAGGTTAATGTTAGGGTTAGGTGTAGGTACAGGTTTAAAATTAATTAGCTCCTACAAAATTAAGAATAAATGACTGAAATAACATATAATGTACACGGTTAGATTAGGCTAAGGGTCTAATAGTTAATTATTTCATTTAAAACATTATTTTCATGAATTGGCACACACACACACACACACATATATATATATGTGTATATATATAGATATCTCTTGTATGAGACTGTAGCTAACGCCTTTACTCTGTGTCACTAGGAGTTTGGCAGCGGCTTGGTGTGTAATTGTTTTAAATAAGTCTCCTGTTCAAGCTGAATATTGGAGACCCAGTAAAAGACATTAATCTACAAAGGCACATCTGCACAACTTCATTAACATTCCCAATTCTGCCATCAGCCATGTAGCACTCTAAACGCTCCCCTGAGCCAACCCCACTCTCTAGACCTATTAGCTTTGTCAACTAGACCCCAGGAACCAGAAAACAGTGAAGACAGGTCAAATTGGTGTTGCCTTTTGAATATCCATATTAATTAACTAATTATATTAAAATATACAAATATAACATGATATTTAGTATGAATTAGTCATCAAAAACCCTAGGGGTTTTAGCACAAAAGCACGAGAAGAGATAAAAAGCAGAGAAAATACAATGAGAAATGCAGAATTAATGGAACATACAAATAAATAAGCCAAGTGTCAAAAGAGTAGACAAGCAAAGGACAACAGAGAACAAGTGAAACAGAAAGAATTCATCTATGAATGCAATGAAAAGAGAAAGAAAATCAAAGAGAAGGAAAAATAAGAAGAAGAAAGAAATACAAAGTCAGGCAAAGAAAATAAAAACCACTGACAAAAAGAGATCAGAAAGGCAAAAAATATTTGTTAATAACAGAAAAGTAAAAATGAGCAGACCAGAGGAAACGTACAGAGAAAAGCAAATTCTGTTCCGTATAATGAAGTAATGTGTAATATTTTGCACATCTAAAAGCAGTTTCAAAAGCGGAAACATTTCACCCTTACTAAATGTAAAAAAAAAAAAGTTTATTCAAATATTACTATAACATAGAATAGAACCTTATTGTCCCTACACTCAAGTTCAATTAAAATTCGCATTTCAACTCTCCTAAAACGGTAATAACAGAAACTGAGATTTATGCTTTTTTTCCTAATTTTGTTCTGTGTCTGTAAGGTTTTATCGACCAGTAGCATATTATACTATAGACTACAAAGAATACATGATTAGTTAAAAGCAGGTTGATTAAAAGTGCTTATTATCTTATAAATAAACAGCAAGCCAGTGATGTAGATATAACTATGCAGATTATAGTTTTTTATGTCAATTACACAAAAAGCCTCTTCTATATGGAATTTTAACAAAACTCCTCATTGGCAAAAGCATTTCTATATATACTGCCCACAAAAATTAGGGGATACATCAAAATGAAATATCCCATAATTAAATAACCAAACAACAAAATATAATTCTTGTGAGCAGTGCATTCTTGTGAGAGTGTCTGTCTCTTCTGGTTACAGTAAAAAACTGCTGTTGCTCCACTCACTGACATACATGGCAGGAATATGTACTATGCACCTGTTAAGGACAAAGCAGGGCACTGAAGAGTGGAAAACATATGCAACACAAATACATACACAAAGTCGCCAGCAAGTCAGGGTGATCCATGGGTTTCACCTTCAGGCGATAAATGTAGGCTGACATAACGAATCAGAGACAATAGAACCCTACCTCATGATGGAGAGAGCCCTCACTCTCTCACTCTCTCACTCTCTCTCTCTCACATACACACACACACACACACACATACAGTTTCCCTCTCAACCCATTTACTCTTTTTTAGCTCAGCTGGATCTCAGAGGAAATGTTTTCAACTCAAGGTTAAGTGAAATGACTTTATTGGTCACAGAGACACTGTAGTCCTATGCCTTTAAACACACACACACACACACACACACACACACACACACACACACACACACACACACACACACACACACACACACACAGGCACACACGCACATACATATACACACATATAGACAGTTTTTATATTCTTCTTTATATTGTATTCTCTTACTATATTATAGCCTTTATTTTCTTTGATTCATTCATTCATTATCATTCATTATCCATTTAATCCTGGACAGGGTTTGAGGGACAGCCAGGGCCCAGTACTGGCACAGGGTGCAAACCAGGAAAAGCCCAAACAGGGTGCCAATCCACTGTAGGTCACACACACACTCACACAATTTGGGATGGAACCAGAGCACCTGAAGTAAGCCCACACAGGCACAGTGATACTTCACATAGAAAGGGTCCACATGTTTGCCTGCATTTAGGACCCTTCATACAAAAATCGAAATCTTCACCTAAATGGATATACTTAGCATTTACTAGAATTCAATTGTTTTCAGAGTTCTAATAATAACCTTAACTCACACCTATGTTCTGTCCATGTTTTGTGATAATAATGGAGCACCGGCAGTGCTATGCTGAAATAAATGCATTTTAGTAAATCATTTAAATGTAATAACTTAATCTTCGTTTATGTTGCCCTTATCCAGAGCGACTTACAATTAATAGAGTCTTACAGTCTGAGCAATTATGGGTTAAGGGCCTTGCTCACTGACCCAACTGTGGCAGAGGTGGGATTTGAACCCTGGACCTTCTGGTCCATAGTCCAGTCCATTGGCCACCATATTCTTTTCTTTGTCTCTCACTCTTTTAATTTATTTGCCCTGGTAGTGACAATTATCAAAGATGGCCAATTAGCACTGCCTAGTCTAACTCTAAACCTAATCTGTTCAAATAGCAACAGGAGCAAAACCTAAGAATTGCTTCACTTTGAGCTTCATTTAAGAGCCTTGCTAATTTTTCCAGCGATGTTTCTCATACCACAGAGCCACTGGAGCTGAAGTATTTACACGAGCATCCTAATTCCTATTTGGTTTAAATTCAGAACCCAGCACAGAGATTATAATGGTAATGTAATGGATAAAACGAAGGGAGAATCTCTTTGGTTTGTCTGGTTAAGTGGAACTCGTTAGCTCTTGCGGTCAAAAAGTGAATCATGGTTTAGTTAATGGGCTACTGCACATGCAGGAAATCAGTTAACTACAGAAGTAAAGGCATTAAGAACACTAATATTAGAACAGTTCCATTTGTGCTGTAACACTGTGTGACTTGTTCTTGATAAACCACGTGAAGACCGCAGGGAAAAATGTTGCTGGCAAAATGAGTTTGCTGTGAAATAGGGCTACAGAGACTGGCCGCTGCTGTCACCTTCCCTGTGGCGAATGGTCGCTTTGCCGAGAGGTTGTAGGCAGGAGAAACTATTTTTGTTGCGCTGGCTCAAGCTGGTCAGACACTTTCTCTAATGTGTCCCTTGGGCTCTGTTACTCTAGTGCCATTGGGGCAACACAATCTCTCCAACAGCAGAGACACTGTTACAACATGCTGACGAGCAAATGGGCTGAAACAGCACAAAACCTAAACTGGTGCATGACACAGTGCAACACTGCTTTACTGAAATCAATACTTTTTGAATGCGGATGGGTTGTTACAGAGAATGTTTGCTGCAGTAATGAAATACCAGTTCTTAAGGTTACACAATTAATTTCAAATCTGATGATGTTTTAGTTTCCTTACTTCATTGATATCCACTGTTAACCAATCCTTAATCTGGACTGGATCTTACCTCCTGCCGTATATTCAGCAATATTAATAAAGATTACAAACAGTTGTCTTAATGGTCACACTGACACATTCATTCACTAAGGGCACATTTAGGCTTCAACGAACCCTGTCTTTGGACTGTGGGACAAAACCTGAATACCCAGAGTCAACCTACAGGGACACTGGGAGAACATGCCCAATCGCTCCACCTAGTATGGAACCCAGGACTTTCTTGCTGTGAGGAGATGGTGTGACCCACTAATCCTGCTCACCACACTACCACACACACTCTTAATAATATCAAAGTCAAACGTATTTCTATAGCGCTTTTTACAATGGTGCGTTGTCTCAAAGCAGCCTAACAATATTATATCATCTTAGAAGGACAATCCCAAATTAAGCAAGCCTAAGGTGAAAGTGGCAAGGAAAAGCTCCCTGAACGTAGAATTCTTGGGGTTCCAAGACCCTTAAAAGGGACCCGACCTCCTTGGGTGGCCTAGATGAAAGAGTAAAAAACCAAGCAAACTGATTGGTTGTAAATTTTCCTGGTCAACTAAAATTGGTTGACATTTCAAGCGGTTTGACTGGTCAAAATGTTTTCTCTGTCAAATCTGATTAGTTGACATTTTGAGCGATTAGATTTGTGAGCATTCTGAGCAATCTGATTGGCCAATGCTTTTGTCAATTCTAATTAAACACATAAAATCTAAGCTGAAAGAAATTGCAGTGTGAATGTAGTCACAGCCAGGAGACTAGTGCGAAGGAAGGAGACAGAGAAATACACACACACACACACTTTGTTCTGATGGCCATTTCTTGGGCAGTGGTAACCCCTGCTGTGATCAGCATATGCTCCTGCCTCTCGTCTCTCCCACACACTCACTCACTATTCAGATAGATGACAGGCCAATCAAACCCACACTGGCATTTTGTTTTAATGACTTGTGCTGTCACACACTCTGTTCTACAAGCATCTCTCTCCGACACAGAAACACACACACACACACACACACACACACACACACACACACACACACACACACCAAGAATTGTACATTTGTATCATTGTGTCAACTTTCCATTGTCATCATGAAACAGTGTGTTGTTACAGTGTGTCCACCTCTACACGTAACCCTAACCTTAATGTCAGTAACCTAAGGCCAATCTTTTGGGGTTCCAAAACAAACCGTCAGTTTAGAAAAAGTCATTTCTGTTGCGGGGACCAGCAAAATATTCACACAATGCTAAAAATTTCAGACCTTTCTATCCTTGTTCGGTTTTCATAGTGATATATAAACTGCCCACTCACACTCACGCACATGGAAGCCTGTGTGCTTGAGCCCATGTTGTAAACAATTAGTTCAACAGTCCTTTACATTATAACGATGCCTTTCTGAGATGAATCAGGCTTTTAGCCTTCTTTATCCTTACAATGTCAGCACTGGCAGGGCAAGGAGAACAGCACAATGTATGAATGCTGTAAAAATAAAAGAATTGCTATATTGATTAAATGATTATATACAATTCACTGGCGTTTTTAAAATGATAGATTGTCCCCAGTCACGGTGAAAGGAAAATGAAAGCAATTTAACTGAAAAACAATATAACTAAAAATGATGATTCAGCCAAAAGTCAAATTTCAATTCTTTTCCTTAATTATAGTTCGAATAATGAAAAGATGAAGACTAAAAGATTAGCTGATAACCCCACAATCCAACAATCGCAACTAAAATGTCCAATCAGTTCCCTTAAGTAGTCATTTTAATTATATTTAAACACTGTTGCTTTTTTTTTGACGTTGCTCTCTTTTCAAATGAACTCCAAACATGCTAGTAATTTTCAAGTGCAAGTGCATAAAAATATACAAGCGGATATTTTAAATGTGCTTGGTAATTTGCTTGGTGAATAATAAGTGTAAACGGATGGAACATTAGCCAAACAGCAACCTTGAATCATGACCTCTAAATTTCTCCTCCTCTTGCTCTCCCTACCTCTATCCTCCATAATGTTAGAAGTAACCTCTTTCATCATGTCCTCATCTTCTCCGTCACACCAATCGTAACCAGACCTACAGATCCCCAAACCCACATGAAGACAGATACACACTGCGCATACTCCCATGCAGGCACACGCATGCGCATCATCTTCCAACTACAGATTTGCACTGCGGCAGAGCTGCACTCACATGCACTATCACACTGCACGCTCTTCTAAACAAGTGCACAGGCAGATGTATTTCTGTTAGCACAACCTTCTTCTATATTATGTTACAGAGTTATCTCAAAAAGAAAACGATAAGGTAATGCCCACCACTTTCCCAATGCAAAGGTCAAAGCAAGACACAATATCAAGGTCAAACACTAAGCAAAATCTCAGTTTTGAGATGTAAAGACATCACATTTTAAAACGGACTGCGTCTTTCAATTTTTATTTTCATATCATTTATTACTAGACAATATTTCAGCTTTAAAATGGTCTGCGGCCTTAATGGCGGAATAAAAGTGTTAGTTCCAGTTGTATTACATTATAGTAAGACCAGTAAACAAATATAAAAAGCTATTAAAATGAAATAAATATCCCCATTTTTGTGAACATATATATATATGATTTTACATAAGATTTTCATTTGTATAAGATTATACTATTTTGCTATATGCTTATAATACATAGACCGTTAGAAATAAAACAAATATATATATATAATATAATTTCATATAATATATGAAATTACAAATATACAATTACAACAAATCAAGTTTGAAATACTCGTCCCTATTAAAACTATTTATTGAAATGCAAACGACGCGATAAATGTTGAGTGTGTAACCCCTTCATAAATACTTTTTATGACCACGTCAGCAGTTTCAGCTTCGAATAAAAATGTTTACAAAAATCTCGTGATCCTGAATGCAGATCCTCACACATAATGCATAAAACATAAGCTTATATTGGTATTAAATGAACATGTCACGCCGATAATTCCACCATCATATATGATACAAAAAGATGTAAAACAAGTAATGCGTTTTAAGACGCTTCGTTTGCAGTACAAAATACTAAACTATAATACTATCATCTATATTTACTGAACAACGTAAAGAATTAAGTGAGCGTTAAATGTCTTGTAATAGAAGAATGAGCCCCAAGCCGGACTTATTTCCGTTCCGTTTACGAGTTGAGGAGAAATCAGGCTTCAAAATGAATATGTATATTTGAAATGTCGAAAAACCATCTCTTTATAAGAAGCCATTTAAAACTTCCGATATGCCGTGTTTCACAGTATTCGTTATTATGTTATTTATGTATCTCTCTCTCTCTTTAAAATATAAGGCAAAACTATATATA